>JASCZW010012796.1:0-27422 GCA_034211315.2 Aedes japonicus
TGAAGTTATTGTCGTGACCCTGACCGAGGATTTCAGCCTCGACTCATGTTGCTTCACTGGTGATGCAGTGCTGCTTTTGATGTGTCTGGTTTCAATCGCCGAGGAGCACCGTGTAGCAGCAACATAATAAATCGGCGCTTTTCAGGGCCAAAGTTGATTTCAGGTTTTCTGTTTCGACTGCTCTGTCCTGCAGCAGCAGCAACCACGGGCCAAGTTTCGCACGGTATCGGCGTCGGGTCAAGCAGCACTTCCATCGGCGGCTTAGTCGGATTACCGATCATCATGACTCCCCGGCTACGACAATAACCATTGTCGTGACCTGACCGTCGTTTTCAGCTTCGATAATGTTGCTTCACTCTCGCTGCTGCTGCTACCTGTTGCTGGCGTCAAAGTTAGTTTACAAGAATCTCGAATAACTAACCTCCTGGAAAGACTTCCTTTTGAAGGTCTCTGCAGGAACTTTCCTAACGTTCTCTGCAAAATTTCTCTGAAGTTCTCTTTCTTCAATACTTCCCTGGTGTTTTCTGTTGAATTTCCCGAAGTTCTCTTGCAGAACCTTCCAAAGAAGTTCACTTCCGAAGTTCCTCTGAAGGACTCAACCCGAAGTTTTGGCGAAGACTTTCTGAAGGACCTACCCGAAGTTTTGCGAAGACCTCTCTCTGAGGGAGTAACCCGATGCTGTCAGTTAAGTACGCACCAAAAATACCAATATTGAGGTAATTAACCTCTCATGTGCACTAGCGATAGACATTCATTACGTAGTTTTATAGGCAGATCTGCTACCCACGCAGTGAAATAATTCTGAACCATGAAGTCTCGCCGTCTCGGAAGACCATGATTACTCGAATAAATTTCCAGAAAACAATCTATCAGAATACATGATCGAGAAATCAAAATACAGATATTACTAAAAGTTTAAATGAACACCAGCACCAGGTAGCGGAAGAATTCTAAGACCCCCTCGAATATCTTTATTGAAGATGCCATCTTTACTATATCTCATTAATCCTGAGATCCAGATTATACAGTAAGGTAAGGTAATCTTTCCATGGCAGTGTGGAATAATCTGAAAACGATTTGATCAGGATTCTATTGTTGTTTGCGATCACTGCTTCCTGTACAAAGGGCCAAACACGTTTGGGTGGGCCTGTAAGCAGATGCATTTACGCAAACCCGGAATAATAGGAAGACAATCTCCTTCCAAAAGCATGTTCACACCCACAGCATTAGAGTCGAGCCCTCGATTGACAGAATAAACCCAATAGATGTGGTCGAAGAGGTGGTCTTGTTCCGCAAAATGTTAACAATAGGGAGGAGGTAGTCCCATGCTCCCTATCCAACACGTTTCACTTGGGTGCCCTGATGGTCCCTTCCTCTTTCCCCGTTATCTATTAGGTCGGATATTTAGTATGTTTTGAAGTGGTCATTTGTTTGCTTGCCTTGTGTTAGAAAATTCCGCTGAAAGTACAATTGGTTAGTGTTTATACCGTTCGTTACTTAGGCTACTCTGTTTCGTCTCGGTGTTTCTGTTTTTAAAGAGTTGACTCTAGGATGTCATATGATATTGCTCGCGGTCATAGGATCTGAAGAGAACAGGGGAAAAATGCATTAGTGATTAGTAACACGCCATGTGCATGTGAGATTATGCATATATGAGATCATTCTCGACGAGTACTCGTTCATTCTCACTCGTTTGGTTATAGAAGACAAGAAACGTTTAACAACGTGCTACATTTAGAATATCAGGGCAATGATCCCTGATCGCATCTTCAGTGATCATTACAAGCTGTTCATTTGATTCAGGCACTTTTGAACGGTGATGAGGCAGCCGATTCACGCATGAAATCTGCCGCGACCAACTCAACAGAACGCGCCCATACCCCTTCCTGAACCGGATTGGCAGGGGGGTAAATTAATACACGATCTAGACCTCATAATACAGGTAATGCATAAGGTTCACATGTACGCCAGTGTCACGTAGCGGATGAGTCTCTTGGATCAATGTTAACACAATCCGAAAGGTCTTAGACCAACCACCCATCTTTGTCGAAGACGGCAACTAGCTTTCATATGTCAAAGATCTCGAGATTCAGGTTATAAAGTAAGTTTGCTATGCACACTAGCGCCCCGTAGTAAGATAGTTATGAACTTTTTAAGTTTACCATCCTGAAGGCCTTGGCCTATTGAACAACTTTGACGAGAGAAGTAGCTTCCCATATAACGAAAGATCACTAGATTTATTCTGATGAACCAATAATGGTCAATCATTTGAGACCTCACCATCAAGGGAATCCGGGCAATGTCGGGGAGTTTACTAAACAGTGTGTCTCGCTAACAGGTACTCAACTTTTTTCAGGATTGGTTTATTTCAGCAGGATAATTTTAACAGCGGAATTGATTATACCCGTTTTGGGTGTATTCTTTTGACAGGTTATCGCTGAATCTCGATACTGTTTGTTTATATTTATCAGTTACCATGGAAGCCATTCGGAAGCAAAGCCTTAAAAATTACATTTGCAAAATCTTATACCGTGTCAGATATTCAATAGCCTTAAGCAGTGAGTGGTGAGTATAGGCGAACTGTTTTGAAAATGGTTTTGAAACGGTTCAAGGAAACTGGAGATGTTCCTTATTCAACACAGGATGCCAGACGAACTGCCAGTGGAACGAAGAAAGAGGTTGTTAAATGTGGGCCGTTAATTGAGCAAACAATTTCATATGTTCCAGGGTTCCTCAGACATGATCTGAATGCAAGCCGTACAAGAAACAACGTGGTTCACGGGTTGAAGAAGCGTCAAAAGCAAAGGCCAAGGGGGTCCAAAGAAGCAGAAATTCTTTGGTTCGGCACGGTAATCTGCGAGATTTTTATTTTCGGATGAAAAGTGCTTCAGTTCTTCAGGACAGCTCGCAAACCGACATAAATGATCGCGCGGTATGGCAAAAGTGTTGCCAATATTCCAAGAGATAAATCCAGTCAGCTGACAGAACGATATCAGAATGTATCGAAAATCATGGTTGGGAATACGATCATATTGTTTACATTAATTGTTATGTTATGTATTCTCCGTGCGAGGAGTAACGATTATGATGTAGAAGGAGATGTTCGCTCATCACCATGAGGCACCAAGAGGAACAACAATGTTTTTTGGCTAGAATGAAAGATGTGAAGAGAAAGTGTTGGAAAGGTCCGTCAGTGCAGGTAGGGAAAAATTAGCAGATGTTTTTGGAAAATTGAGCGAAACGGCATGTATCCAATGGTACTCGAATTATGGACGTCAATCTTTGCCTAACATCCCACTGGTGGGTAGGTTGTAGCGACGGAACAAGTCCGCCACTTCAACAGGCAAAAATTGACGCATGGAAAGACGCTCGCGTACCACTGTGGCTTGTATAGTTTATTCTTAGCGATCTATTGTGTGCACTCTGCTTACTGATGCGCACATGGGAGAGGAACCTCTCCTTGGGTTTGTTTGACGGTTGCAACGACTGTATTAGTGATCGTCTGTTGAAGTGGCGGACTTGTTCCGTCGCTACAACCTACCCCGCAGGGATGTTAGGCAAAGATTGACGTCCATGGTTCGAGTACCATTGGATACATGCCCTTCGCTCACTTGCTCGGAGACATCTGTTAATTTTCCTAATGAGACATCTGTTAATTTTCCTACCTGCCGCACTCTGACGGACCCTTTCAACACTTTCTCTTCACATCTTTCATTCTAGCCAAAAACATTGTTGTTCACTGTTGGTGCCTCATGGTGATGAGCGAACATCTCCTTCTACATCATCATATTGTTTCCAACAGGACTCAGAATCTCAACTGATCTCAACCCACTTGACTTCTTTGTTTGGGGTTATTTGCTTCAACAGATAGGCCCTACGAAAAGCTTACTTTAGATCAATTCAAGAAACGTTTGCTGATATTTGGGACCAAATTGTTCAGAAATCATGCGTTCTAGCTGGTGATGGGCTTACCAAGCCTTTTGCGCCAAGTTTTCAAGGAAAAGGAGAGATATGCAAATTGAATTAATACGGATCATTTCTATACGTGTATCTTTCAAATGAAATAAAAATAAAGATTTGGTTGATTTGTTTTGCTGTAATGCCATTTTTATAAGTGACACCTATTGTGAGACATCCTGTACATAACTGTTTTTTTGCTCAAATATGCTGCCTTTCAACGGTCATTGCTTTTTCTGGTGAAGTCGGATCGGCATAATTTCTTCGGAAAAGTTGTTTTTTTAAGTCTCATAATACATCAAAATTTCAATTTTTGATGCCTATTTGTGAAGAAAAATGCAAATCACATGAGGTCAAAATACGATATTCGGTGGGTTTGGGACCCGAGCTAACGGATACTGGTATGGAACTCTGGGTCTAAATATCTCTGTGGACCAGTGCAATTAATGGCATCAAATTTTTCCGGTTCTCTCTGATGCCGCATGTGCTCGAAATATTATTTCCTTAATTATTGAGAATCCCTTGAAATTCTTTTAGAATAAACGTATCTTTTACGGTAGAGCCTGTTAACCGTCGTCTTTAATTCCAGAATCTCTACTTCTACCTCGGAGCACTTTCGTTAGTCTCCAAAACAATAATTTCATTGCGAAACCTCTAATGTCCCTCATTTTTCCACCCACTTCCAGATACACGGCCGTCTCGGTTATCGAAATGGACTTCGAGAGGATCGACATCAACCAATGCCCGAAGGGTGCGGGCAACACGGGCAAGAACAAATTCGCCGATACGGCTCGCTGCAAGAAGGAAACCACCGAGTGCGAACCCCTCGATGGTTGGGGATTCCGGCGGGGCGGTTATCAGTGTCGCTGTAGACCTGGGTTCCGGTTACCTTCGGTGGTCCGTCGGCCGTTCCTGGGGGAGATTTTGGAACGGGCATCGGACGAGCAGTACTACAACGGGTTCGATTGCAAGCGAATCGGTTGGATTCACAAGACCCCCATCGATTGGTATCGGCTGCCGCAGTACACTCGAGAGAAGTACCTGAATCACTACTACGAGTACAAAAACTACACGAAAGGTGCGACGTCGCTGCATGCGGAGAAAATCAACGTCAATGAGGTGCTGAACTTCATCCTCGGTGTTACGGAAAATACGTGCAAGAACTTCCACCCGCAGGATTTGGTATTGAACGGGGACCTTGCATTCGGAGCAGAGAAGCAGTTTGTGAATGAAGCCAAGATGGCGCTGCGGTTGGCGAACTTCATCAGTGCGTTCCTGCAGATTTCAGATCCCTTGGAAGTGTACTCCGGAAAACGAGTGGCCGACAAACCGCTGACTGAGGATCAGATGATGGGTGAAACACTTTCACTAGTGATGGGCAACTCAAGGATCTGGACGGCTGCGACCTACTGGGATAGGAGCAAGTTTACGAATCGAACGTTGTTTGCGCCGTACGCGTACAAAACACAGAAGAACTCCAGGAAGTTTAAGCTGGAGGACTTGGCAAGGATTAACAAAACTGGAGAGGACTACACCGAGTTGCCATACTTTAAGCTGCTGAAACAAAGGTGGGCCGCAAACTTTGATTCGCTGGAGAAATATTACATGAAAATGAGAATCCGACACAACGAGACTGGGGAGCACTCGCAAAAATATGAGCACTATCCGAATTTCTACCACGCGGCCACGGTGGACCATGGTTTCTGGACGGCTCCCAAGTTCGAGTGCAAGGGCTACGTGAAGAAGTGGCTCATAACCTACGCTGCACCCTTCTTCGGATTTGACAGTCTGAAGGTGAAGCTCGAGTTCAAGTAAGTATGAGAGCCCCAGTTGGCAGTTGCATTTCCTTTCTATTGCAATTCACGTGATCGTCGTTGTCGTCTCGTCCGTTGAGACTAACGACTCCGGAATGGAAACCCGTTTAATTGAATGCACTTTTTCTCACCTTCTCTTCTTCCTTTGCGTCCGGCGCAATGAACGCAAAAAAAAACAAAAATCAAAACAGGGGAGTCGTTGCAGTCTCGATGAATACGCTACAGCTGGATATCAACCAGTGTCCGGATGACTATTACATACCGAATGCATTCAAAAATACCCACAAATGCGACGAAAGGACTTCATACGTGAGTATTTTTATGTGATGCATTACATTATAGCTGGGTAGAAAAGGAACGAGCATAACAAAACAAATAACTCCTGTAGACGTCGACGGCCTTTTGTTCTTCCGTGCCGTGGTCGCCGACGTTGTTTGCGAATGCGATCTTTTGTTCTTGTTCCCCTCTGCTCGCGTCATCGTAGCAAGCCAGGCGCAGAAAGGAGTAGTACCTTTACAGCGTAAAAGGATTGCTTTCGCAAGGCCTACTTTTCCCTAGCGACGAAGACAACGGGAGCAAGATGCATCTTACACGCAAAACAAACAACCAAGCTTGCTTTTGGTGCTGCTGTTGCAATGCGTCTCTCGCGTCTCTCTGTGGCGACGGAAGTGTTGGAAGGGATCGCTTCCAAGGTAGAGCCGGAACATTCCAACACTGCCGTCACGGGGAATGTAACGCCTTGAATGGCTCCTATGACGCGCGCGGAGGACATTGACCTTCCACAACACGCATCGCTCTCGCCACCCTAAATAGGAAATGCACTCTCAGTCGTGAATGATTATATCGAGACGGATTGTTTAACCCCTTTTAATCGTTCTCTTCCCCCTCTTCCCCCTCAGTGCATTCCGATCCAGGGCCGTGAGTACGAGCTCGGTGGCTACAAATGCGAGTGTCTGCAGGGCTTCGAATACCCATACGAGGATCCGATCACCTACTTCGATGGCCAGCTGGTTGAGGCCGAGTTCCTCAACATTGTCAACGACGAAAAGAGTCGCTACGATACGTTCAAATGCCGATTGGCCGGAGCAGCCGCCCTACGAGTCGAGTTCACCATCCTGAGTGTGCTTTTGCTCCTTAGCTGGATGGTCTTCCGACGGGTGAGCTCGTAGATGGAGATCGAACAGAGTAGGCCATGAATAACCCTCATCGTACTTTTATCTCAAACTGACGTCTGTTTAGGGCAATGTTTACAAAATATTCAACGTTGAAAAAACAATGGTGGTTTAGGTGACTACCGAGGATGTGCATTCCCAATTTAAATTTAATCAAAGAGTGAATCACTCTTGGCCCATTCCAATTAACTGAAAGACAAAAGTGTTCAACTAACATTCCGTCCAAGAAATGGTCTAATTGACTGGAATTCCGAATCTCTAGAGAATCTCCAACCCAATTTAGTTATAAGAAATTAAGAAACGTAAACCGTCCAGCTGGTGTTTTTGTACACATTTTAGATAACATTTATTTTTATCACCCGAACATGTTGTTTGAATTGTATTTTCGTTACAAACACAACTTTTGTACAATTTTAAATAAGCCTTAGGAGAAGATTTTAGTGACTAAATGAATCATCTAATAAATGTTAAAACGAAAGAAAAAAAAACTAAAAGTGAATCTGATGACAAACACATCCTGCTTCTTCGTCATTCAAATCGACAACACCGACGGAGACGGAGAATCATCGGACAGCTGACCAGCAGACAGTTGCAATCGAAAGGGGTGAATTTCATGCCTGAAGAAATCTGCAACCCAACCCACCGTTTCTTTCGTCCATCGGTATCTCGCGTTGCTGCTCATTGACGACGGCGAAGACCATCTTCTTTAGGATGATCGCCTGAGGGGGTAGAATTAAAGCGTTCTCACGGAATATCGGAAGCGAGTCTCGGCAAACCGCGAACGATGTTTGCTTACTTACGGGTTGAAGTTAAATAGCCGCTGACAATGGATTTCATTTTTTTCCCTATGATAAACGTCCGCCGAAATGAATGAATGCCTTGAATAAGGGCCATTCCGAGAAATGGCTCGTTTTATTGAGTAGTTTAAATGAAACTTCTATTGACTTTGAGACAGTAAAACAAAACAAAATAGCATCACTGCCAGTCTTGATAAAAGTCATGCTCGTTAGGTTCAAAAGCGCGAATTTTCAGGCAACATAACATTGACTAACTATAAGTTCCATGCGAAAATAACAAATGATAGCTCGTGACTACAGACGTAACCAGAAGAATGAACGTTCGATTTTCAAAATGCATTTATGTGAACAGGTTCTTTTTCTATATGAATTTCTGAAAGTCAGAAATGAAATTCAACAAATCACAATGAGTATCAATTACCAGTCGATATAGGAAAATATGCAACGGCGGGCCAGTCAAGGGTATTCTTGCTCAACATTGCTAGCATCTATTCTTATGGAACGACGATGACGGCCCTGGTTGTTCCGTGTAATAATAATAATAATAATCATTTAAGAAGTTCTCCTCAATCCATGGACGAATGGCGGAGAGCTTCAATATGGTAGTAGAAGACCCCCAGCGGATGCCAGAATTCATTACCCGAGGAGTAACCTATCTTCTTCTCAAGGATCAAAACTCGGCTAATTCAGTACAGACCAATAACATGCCTGTCAAGCCTGTACAAAGTACTCTTGTCAGTAATCAACAGAAAGGTACCATTGCAATGCGAATGTCATGACCCAAGAACAGAAGGGCTGCCGGAAAAACACGCAAGGCTTTAAATATCAGGTAATCATCGATGCAGTTATTGTAGGTCAGGCTAGCCAAAAAAGAAGGAACCTGAGCATGGTATACATCGACTACAAGAAGGCGTACGACTCACTTCCTCACTCGTACCTGATCAAGGCACTCCAGTTGTACAAGGTAGAAGGTGGAATCATCAGGCTATTACAGCATTCAATGGGCATGTGGAGTACACGTCTTCACATTACTGGCGGAGCAACGGTGTTAAGATCCAGGACTTTCAGCATAAGAAAAGCAATTTTCCAAGGCGATACAGTTAGCCCGCTGTGGTTTTGCCCTGCGATAAGCCCCCTTAGCAGGGCACTTAAACAATGCAACTATGGCTACCATTTGAAAAGTGGAGGTAGATCTACCAATGTGACGCACACCCTTCTAAAGATTTGCCACGGAAAAAATGTGACACTTTGTTTTGGGTGTAACTTTTTATTGCGTTAGTAAAAATTAATGAAATTATGAGTAATACTAATTTAGAGTGTTATGTTTAAATGTTAGAGTGTTATGTTTAAATTTTATTGCGATCTGTCAAGTAATTTTCAAGATGCATTCGAAACAAGAAGAGCTACGCCAGCAAATCTTGGGCGCGGAGATCGATAATCCTGGTCAGTCGCACAGATAGATCGGCCAAAGGCTTGGAATCCACCGTTCCACCGTGTCCCGCGTTGTGAAAATGTTTCAGGAGACGAAGACCATCGAGCGGCGCGCTGGAAGCGGCCGAAAACCGAAAACGGAATACCCAGAGAAGGCGCGGAAGATAAGGCAGTACTTTAAGAGTAACCCGAACCTTTCCACCCGAGACGTGGCCAAAAAGGTCAATTCGTCGAAGTGGTTCGTCCAACAGACAAGAAGTGGGCTGGACTACGTGTTTTTTAGGTCAGAAAGGCGCCAAACCGGACTGATAAGCAAAACGCGGTGGCCAAATTGCGTGCGCAGAAGCTTTACCGTGAGTTGCATGGACGACGAGACATATATCAAGGCGGACACCAAACAAATCCCGGCCTCGAGTTTTTTGTCAGTACGTCCCGCATGGAGGTTCCGGAAAAGTTTCGGAAGAGAAAGATGTACAAATTCGCGAAGAAGTACCTTCTGTGGCAGGCGATCTGCGAGTGCGGACGGTACAGCTTCGTTACAACCGGCACCATAAACGGGCATATTTATCGAGAAGAATGCTTGCAGAAGCGCTTGCTGCCCTTCCTCCGCTCTCACCGTGGTCCCACGCTGTTCTGGCCGGATCTCGCTTCGTGCCATTACGCCAAGCCTGTAATGGATTGGTACGAAGCAAAGGGCGTTATTGAAGCTTTGAAGAAAAACTGGGAGAAATTGTGTGAGGAAGATGGACAAAGCCTCGCCCAAGATCTCATGAATAGGGTTAAGAAAAATGTACGAGCATTCAGCTTGGGGGAGGAAATTTAATAAATCAATTATTCAAAAACATAGCTAATATATAGTTATTTAATCCATGAAAATTTGAGAAGTGTCCGATTTAAAATGAATTTTTGGTGATCATTTCTGTGTGTCTCATTTTTTCCGAGTTAAGTCCTTACAAGGACGACTTACAGCTGTTTGCGGAAATAGTTGCAAAGCTGCACCGCCTCTTGCAGCTTGTAACGGTGTTCATTAACGATATTCGGATGGAGTTTGGAGTCGATAAATGTCGAACAGTCAATCTTCTTCGGGGTAAAGTGTCGGATACCGAAGGCGGAAGAGGTGTTACTGATATTCAAACGCTATGTATTTCCCAGATCCAGCAGCTGCGGATATACTTCATAGAAAGCCAGACCCGTCACGTAGCCTACCGCGCTGTTTGTGAAGCCCTTTATCTGGCGCAGGAGGACTATCGGCTGGGCTGCGACCTACAAACTATTGACGATAAAGCTGCATCGTGGAAGCTGAAGGAGAGGCATGGGACGCATCCTTATTAGTTGGAACAAGCGCTTGTCGACAAAACAGCGTCAAATACGTGGCTGGTGCAAGGTGATCTCTTCTCTCTCATCTCTTCTATTTGGCAGAAGTAGCGTATCTCGGTCGTCACAACGATATCGCCAAGATCTTGCACTGAAGCACGATTTGGTGAACCAGTACGTGCCCTACTACAAGTACCTGCCAGAGCCGGTTCTGGAAAATAGTTGCATAAAGCTGGACTGGGATCGCGAGATCCTAACGGATGTTCTCATCCGTGCCAATCGCCCTGACATTGTGATCTACGACAAAAGGAAGAAGGGTGTAATTCTCATTGATGCCGCTGTCCCAAGCAACCAAAAGTTCTGATAACAAGGTGTTTTTTGGCTTAACCAGCTTACTTTTTAAGTAATTAACCGAACTTTCTAGTTCGAATTCAATGTTTAAGCTTCTAGCAGCATTCTTATCCACTTCTAAAGAAAACTTTGAAGTTCACGAAAGGATCGTTCAAGAGGTTGTAGAGAATGCTACTCAGCTCAAAAGGTACCTCAAACGAACTCAACAGAACCAAAAAAAAAAACAATATACATTTATGTTCGACATTTTCGTTTTTCTCCAATCCTGCCGCAAATTTATTTTTTGAGCAACACAGTACTCATCACAGTAGTTAATTGAAGATTGAGTTAAATTTGATGATTTTTTCTAAGATAAATTAAATTTTTCATAAATACATACTACCTAGTCTCCAACTCGAGTCCTCCTCTTTCAAACCGGGATACCTACTACTGAGCCATATGAACGAGGTGGGTTATGCTATGATTTTATTCGAAGCGTTGATCTCATGCATTAGTACTTTTTTTGTTCCCTATAAACTGATTTGTTTATTTAATTCCTTGACTATCAAGATTTTTATCCCTGAGCTGGTTCATCTCCCGTCGTGGTCAATCAAACCCTTTTTGGGTATTTTCATAACTGGTCCGGAGGTAAGATTTGAACTCGTGACTTTGGCGTAAGTTGTTTGGATGTTATCCACTACGCCGGAGTCGCCCTTGACATCCTTAAATCTTATCTTAACCTAAAAATCTCTGAATCATCTAAAACGCAATCTTAACAACAAATTACTTAAGTTTACCTTTTTGAATGACAGCTTCATTTTCCGCATCTCATTTAGCTTACATAAAATAAGCCGTTCTTCTTTTTCAAATCCAATTTTTTTGCTCTCGTCAAACTTGGAGCACAACCCAAGTAACAATTTTGTTTTATTCCAGGCGTATAGCATTCCTCCCGGCTTTATTGGTAAAACTACATTCAAAACTGTTTTTTTTCTCCAATTTACAGTTCAATTGCATTACATTTAATATTTGGTTTATATATGTTTCCACATATCAATGATTTCTTATATTTCAATATGTTGTTTAAATAAAATCGCAGATTTTTCGAAAAGCCAATTTATCTTCAAAATGACTACTATAAAACTATTTGACCATTTGGGGACTTTCCTCAATGCCAATTTGCCGTTTAATGAATTTTCTGGAGGCAAATCGGCTTTAAAATGCTTATAAAACTGACCATAATAAGATAATATAAATGAGTCCTAAAACGGTATTTCAAAACATCATTTTACGAGTTCATAAAGTCAAAATAAAACCTTTGATAGGAGTTATAAGGGATTTTAAAAGCAAAGATTTTAGGATCGTTGTGGATGTGTGGTGAAGATGTGTTTTTTACTTGTGATTTTCATTGTATTGTATGTGTGCGCGAAGTGCTAATTGTGTTCGGACTGTTCCATTCGAAGAGGATGATGTGAGAAAATTTGCCGAATAGCAGAGTGCTACTTTAGTAGATAAATAAATGCATCCTTTAACATCACATGCAAGCCGTCCAAATGAAGACAGAGCATCAGCAACAGTATCCGGTGAGATATTTCTGAATTTGAACGATACTGCTAAATACGTGCCATCCTCAAAACAATAAGATTTTATGATGGAAGTGTATGCACGGTACCAGGCCTATGGCAAAGACCACTTTTTCTCGTAGACAACATCTCAGCAAGCTCAGCTGTCAAAATAATGTCAACATTGTAAGTTGTGTCTCTTGTTGCTCGTATACGTTTTGTCTGTTGTTGTTCGTTTTCGTTGTGCATGTAATACAAAGCAGAAAGATCGCTTTCTGTGGTGTTTCACATCAAAACAAACAACTAAAACAAATGATTAGACTTCTATTTGACAGCTGACAGCGGGCCCATATCAATTTGGGCTCAGGACATCCTGTCTACCAGCGTTGCCAAGTATATTTTTACAAAGTCAGGAAGTATATGAAATAAAAATCAGGATAAAATCAGGATTGGCATTTTGTGTTTAAAAAACTGATTTTAATAAAAATACTGTTTATTAAAAAAAAAGGGTTACATAACATATACATTTATCTCTTTCAGTTTCATAAATGGCATAGTTGTATTTTGATGTATTTTTTTTGCGAAAACTTAACTTAACTAGCTGTTTGAGACCTGTGAGAGACTGATATAAAGAACTAAAAAAGTAAAGCGCGAAGTTTAAGATGTCTTGTATCGTTTTGGTAGAAAAGCGGGTCAGAATAGATTTTTTATTGAATGATTTTTGACAATTCCATTCCAGAGTAGCCAACTAGTAAAAGCTTTGGCAGAACTCCCTTACTTCGATTAATTTATTTATTTCGATTAAAATTCATTTAGATCGATAAAAATTACGATAATCAGGAAAAATCAGGATTTTCAATCTAAATCTGGTAAAAAAGGTCCTTGTCAGGATTTCAGGCAAAATGCTAAAAAGTCTGGAAAATCCTGAAAAATCAGGAACAATGGCATCGCTGCTATCTACTGTCAATCACTGTTTTTGATATAGGCTTGTCAATGGCCTGCACGGTACCTATATCCATTTGATGTTTGTACTGTACACACACACACACACACACACACACACACACACACACACACACACACACACACACACACACACACACACACACACACACACACACACACACACACAAAGGTATTAATATCGTTGTGAAGAAGCTGTGTTGGTTCTCATAAACCTGACTAAATATAAAACCTATTGGCACCTATTGGTACCATAATAAAACAAAATTGATTTTCAGTGGCATTCATAAAACTTTAATAAAACTTAACAAAGCTGGATGGCTTTGGCATTGTTACTTGGGAACACCAGATCACTCTTCAAATGTAAACAATCTTTGTGACACTTTTTAAAGTGTTACTCAAAACCTTATCTGTATTTCAAAAAGAAGGGCAGTAGTTCAACATAGATTTGTTGTGAACTATTGCGCTGATTAAAAGTACGGTTAGTATTTTGATCGAACTTTGTGTTACAGATTTTTGAAGTTCAAAGCAAGTTCTTAGCTGACAACATATGAACTTGAAGGTTGCGTTTGAATAGCAACAAGAAACTTTTCTTGAACTTTCAAGTTCCTTTAAATGTTACTGACACTTGAAAGAAAATTAAGTTCTGCCGGTATGTGAAGTGTCTTGTTATTAAGCAAAAAAGTTCCATGAAACTTAATTTCAACTAAATGTGAACTTCGGAGTTCTTATCTCAAGTAAAATTCGAACTTTTGGTTGCTTGGGGTACCACTGGATCGAATCGTCCATTCAACGTTCTCTACCAAGATAACGAAATACCACGATTTTCCTGAGGAGTTGTGGCAGATGAGGCA
This sequence comes from Aedes japonicus, assembly GCA_034211315.2. Taxonomy (NCBI): domain Eukaryota; kingdom Metazoa; phylum Arthropoda; class Insecta; order Diptera; family Culicidae; genus Aedes; species Aedes japonicus. The sequence goes on from JASCZW010012796.1 coordinate 14,192, forward strand.
TTTGGAGGAAGCCCGTATAGTTCCGCTAATAATCTCCACGATTGGAATTGTTCCCCATTCCCTTAAACGTGCCCTTGAAGAGTTGGAGCTGCGAAAGGTGCTGAACAGCATTCAGAAAGCAGTGAAACAACAGTGACAGCAGATTTTTGACCTCCACTTATGCAGGGATGCCATATTTACATACATGTCTGTAAATTTGCAGTCTTTTCGTTTTGTTGCATACTTTTTTAACAATGCAAACATTTAGCAGACATTTTCTTCGTGTTGCAGACTTTTACAGACATTTGAAATATTTTTAAAATTTCAAATAGAGGTATTCTCTGAAGATTGAATTTAAAACGAACGAGGATCTGGACAGTATGGTAGGTACGATAAGCAGCTTTGTCGAAATATTTTAAAATAGCGTAGGTATGATTTATTTTTTAGTAGTAATCCTTGAGGAAACGAATGCAGTGGGCCACTTCGAGACACAATGGGCTCAGAAATAAGCAGCGATTAACATTGTTCCTGGTGTATTTGTCTGTAGTGTATAATGCAAAGTAATGCAATGCGATGGCTGACTTGTCGTGGTGGAAAGATGACGATCTGGCGGTGATGACGGACAGCAGAATGGCGGTTGTTGATGGGTTGGAATTTCGGGGTCATTGACTACATGCGCTTCCTTCAAACGAAGTTGGTCGACGACGGAAAGGCCGCTCTTTGTCGAAAATGCAATGGCGGATCCCATCTCGTCAATCAGAAGGCTCACTCTTGTTCCGGCAAACTAACTTAGCCACTGGTTATATTTTGTAGCACGTCTAATCTTCACGCTCACCTGATTCAAACTCCTCGATGGCCTTCAGCCAATCACCCATGTTCCGTGACGTCAGCATGCTGTGACTTTCTTCACGCTATGTTTAACTGTTGTGTGTTGCAACCCAGTGGTGCAATGGATTTGAATCCTCGATTCATATGGCGCATTCGAGTTTCTGTAACAACGGTTACACTTTCAGATGGAAAGATAGAGTCCCTACTTATGGTAGTGTTCGATCCCATGTGTAAGAAATGAGGCTCATAAAGGCATTTTTTTTAATCAATCCATCTTAAACACAAAAATACAATAATCTTCACTGCTATTGTCAACATGAAAATTACTGGCAAAGCGTTGGTAATATCAACAATCAATATCAATCCCTTGGTCCGAAGTACACCTTATAGACAGCACCTTACTATACATATTTGCGCCTTTGTTTTGATTTGCTGTGTTATTTTGACAGAATATTTGAGAGTGTGTTCGTGTGAGTTCATTATTAGGGGCGCATTATTGAGCTTGGGACCGATGTGCTAGTACAGACGTATTTGTATGGGACCTACTGGTCTTAGAGTTAGTCTAAGATAATATTGTCATTAAGTCACAACATAAATTAAGTTTCACAACAATGCAAATCATATTTGAGTAATTTACCGTAGAAAAGCTGTTGCAGAGTATTTTAACCATGAAGCAATCAATTCTATCTATCAACTAAACCATAAATACCCGGACAATCCGTTCAGTAGGTGGAGACTGGCGGATCTGAGCTGCAAGCCACCCGGCGGTTTATAGGTTGCGCATAATGAATGGCCTCCAGATATGGAGGTTAGATCCGAATTAAATAAGCATCCCCGGACAGGCAGAGGGGGCTGCCTGGGGTGCCTTGCAGTTGCTGGACTCTGTTGAGTTTCTATCAAAATCCCACAAATATCCGAAAGCAGCCCTGTCAAAGCGACTCACCACGCTACAAGGATAGCAGTCCAGGCCTTCACCAACCTGAGCGTCTGTTCACCATGTTAGGGGCGGCCGATTATTGTTCTCGTGCCAGCGTGGGACTCTAGAACGAAAAAATATTTAATCTAATCTAATCTAATCTAACACAATTGCAGCCAGTACGAGAAAGTATCCTGAAAATAATTGGGTTAGATAACGCCCAATTATTTTTTTTTGTCAATATTGATGCTTGCAGCTTATCAAAGACATAATATAAGGCCTACTGCGTTGCATTTACCGCAAAAGATGATTCTGTAAAATGAGTTTGGTTCAAATGCAAAGATTTGAACCACTACGCATTGTGTGAATCTGCAGGGGAGGAAGGATGCCTTGACATACCGTACCATTCGCTCCGAGGTAAGAATAATATAAAAATATTCAAATAAATAATGAAAATTCAAATAAAAAAAAACAAAGGGTAATGATAGTAATAAAAATGGAAAATCAATATGTTATGTCCTACAGATAAACAAATTTTTAAAACATGATATCTTTAAAAATCAATATCTCCATGTCGGAGCAAATTATTTTGTCTCGATAAGTGTTTCTTATGTAAAAAAGTCTGCTAAACACATTGGAGCCATAAAAATTGAAAAAAAGTGGAGGCATTTTGAGAAAAACGCAATTTAGCATTTCAACCACAATAATAACAATGTTGGCAACACTGTAAAAAATAATTAAAATATTCATTTGGCATTTAATTTCCTTTAAGAAAAGTATCTAACATTGTTTGTAGCTCTTTTATTCATCGAGATATTTAATAAACAATATATAGACTTTTCAAAAATCTATAAAAATTGTGGGCAACCAATGAGCCGAGGGGTTCACCGATTGCTCTAAAACTTAGGATTTTTGATTAATAGCCTAGAACAAGTATATTAGCCAATTTTGGTTCGAATCGAAGAGGGTCGATGCATTTCTCCGGTCACTTGATATGGAATGACCCATATATTTACTTCAAAAATCAAAAGAAAAGTTAATCGATGGAGCCTAGAGTGTAAAATTGAACGCATTTTCGCTTGATGCCCTCCAAAAAGTCTGTACAGTGTCATCCGGTACCAGTTTCTCAGTTTTTTTTCCATTTTCTTAACATGTCCTTCTCGTCTTTGACTGTCTTCTTGGTCTTCCGAAGTTCCCGCTTCATCATTGCCCAGTACTGCTCCACCGGGTGCACCTCCGGATAGTTTGGCGGATTCATGTCCTTTGGAACAAAATGGACAGAATTGGCCTCATACCACTCCAGGACACTTTTAGAATAGTGGCATGATGCCAAATCTGGCCAAAATAGCGGAGCTTTGTCGTGCTGCTGCAAAAACGGCAAAAGGCGCTTCTCGAGGCACTCAGATTTGTAGATCTCGCCATTTACTGTGCCCTTTGTCACGAAAGGCTCACTCATAAGTCCGCAAGAGCAGATGGCCTGCCAAATGAGATATTTGGAGGCGAACTTCGACATTTTCTTCTTCTTAAATTTGTCGTCCAGATAGAACTTGCTCTTGCCGGTGAAAAACTCCAACCGCGGAATTTGCTTGAAATCGTCTTTTATATACGTTTCGTCGTCCATCACACAGCAGCCATATTTTGTCAGCATCTTCGCGTAGAGCTTCCGTGCCCAAGTTTTAGCCGTCGATTGTTGCCGCTCATCGCGGTTTGGGAAGTTCTGTACCTTGTATGTATGTAGTCCAGCTCTCTTCTTTGCATTCTGGACGTAGCTCTGCGACATGCCGATCTTTTTAGCCAAATCACGGCTTGAGACGTTGGGATTTGCTTTAATCACCCGCTTCACTTTTTCCTCCGTCTTTTTGTTCTCCGGTCCCGGTTTTCTTCCAGCTCCTTTGCCGTGGTCCAACGTCAACCGCTCCTGGAACCGCTTCAACACTCTGGAGACGGTTGAATGGTGAATGTTCAACATTTTTCCCAACTGCCGGTGCGACAGGTTAGGAAATTCCAGGTGTTTGGAAAGAATTTGTTCTCGCGACTCGCGTTGGTTCACCTCCATTTTCGTTGAATCGAAAAACATGACTTCGAATTTGACAGCATGTAAACAATACACATCAAAGAAAGTGTGCAAAATTTGGTTGAATTTTACCCAATGGTAAAAAAGTTATGCCCTGTTGAATGTGTCGCAATGATTTCGTGTTCGCCCTTTATTAAACGAAAACACACTTAAATGTACATACAAGTTTAGACTTCAGGAAATTCAATATGATCACAAATAAAATACAATGACAATGATGAAAATAATACGATGTTATAATGAAATAATAAATAAAATACATTCTTTTCTAAAATATAAACATATACGTACAACACAAAACCGACATCCACTGGTTTGTAATTGAAACGAAAAATCAGGTATGCTTCCCTTCTGAAGTGTAAGATTGCATACAATCCAACAAATAGATGCAGGAATGTTTATATAATTACACATGTCTAGGGACTTGTTTAATTAGTGCGATGCTAACATTGAGAGACTCTCTTTGATTGCTTTCTCTTTCATTCATATTCCAATCACGTTTACGTTTTTCGTTATTTTATGTAAAGTATGGTAGCCACTGTTGTGTTTCAATCTGTACTAAAGAATCCCTCGAAATGGCGAATGTAGAATGGCGCTGTAGTAAATGGAAGAAAGCGAGCCAGGAGAGAAACTTTCATTGTTAGATTCGTCCTATTGAAAAAAGTTCCTAGAAATAGCGAAATTGACATAACTCGCCGTCTTAAGGTCTGTACTCGCAATAATCCGGACACCTCAAAACATGATTAAAACATAAATTCGCATTATATTTCCGACGTAGTTGTTTATTTCAGATTCATGGGATGTGTTTTAACAATTCGTGAAGACAAAACATAGTTATTCGGTATTTGCATAAAATGTTCGAACTTTGCGCTTAACTCCGTCCATTAGGGTTTGTACAGACTCTCAGAAATCGTAGAAGCCGTCTTTTTCCAAATTTGCTGGAAGTGTTTGATGTCTTTGATTCCTTGCTTCTTTCCAGAAAGCTTCCGCTTCACCAGAGCCCAATATCTCTCGATTGATCGTAGCTCTGGGCAATTTGGTGAGTTTGAAGTTTTTGGTACAATGTTCACTTGATTTGCTTGGTACCACTCCATCACAGTTTTAGCATAGTGGCATGATGCCAGAACAAAGGTTTTTCTTTGTGACTTTTAATGAAGGGTAGCAATCGCTTCTGCAGACACTCTTTCTGATAGATCTCCTTGTTGATTTTGCCTGTAGTGACGAAAGATTTACTCTTTTTGCCACACGTGCAAATTGCTTGCCACACAAGATATTTTTTGGGAAATTTCGATGCCTTCTTCGTTCTGAAATGTTCAGCTGTAGCATTTCTGGCCATAGCAGAATAAAATGCCAGCCCTGGAAGCTGCTTGAAATTCTCCAGGACATAAGTTTCATCGTCCATAACAACGCAAATATTCGCAGTACAAACGTCGAGCCCGTGATTTTGCTGCCAAGTTCTGTTTGTCGTTGCAATTTGGAACTGTTTTTGATTTATACGACTTAAGTCCCTAACGTAGTTTTGATTTTTGGACAAAAACAGGTGACATCCCCATTTTAGCGCGTCCAATGTTTTTGTCATTTCTCGGTTTCCTCTCCACCGTCAAAAGTTCCGAACATGCTTTGAGCACATCGGGAACAGTGGATTCAGGCAAATCCAATGTTTTTGCAAGGTCCCGTATTGACAAGTCAGGATTTGCCGTACGCCCGTACATAATTCGCTCACGCACTTGTTTTTCTTTCCTCGCCATCTTGAATACTAAACATGAAATGTAAACATCAATCATAGTCTTTTTCATCATAGACTCTCAGCTATACCACAGTGAAGGTACAATGATTCAAAGGTGTCCGGAATAATGTGGATACAGACCTTATTATGTCTTTTTGTTGAAAGAAATCTAAATTAGCATTAGCATTAGCTTTGGCATTGACGTTCGCACACCTCGTGGGTGGAGGTACGATGAGGAATAAATCGTTGAAGACATTGCATGTCACCATAAAACGGATTCAGTTACTGATACGTTTCTCCACGCAATAATCTCCACAAAGACACTCCTCGATCGCTCACCTGGCTATGTCCATGCAACCGTTGGAGATAGGGAGGATTTGGTATCCACCTTAAGAAGACACGGGAAGCCCACAAAGCCTTCAGTAGATATCAAAAGAGAATGTAAACGAATAGTCGGAGAGAATAGTTAAACAGAATGTCCTGTTTGGTGTACAGATCAAAAATTTCTTCAAAAATGGCCGTTGAGAGCATCTAGTCTAAGAAGGTTAAGTGATGCTCCATTTCTTTTCAAATTGTTGGGACCTAAGCATTGACTATGGCCCTAGCCCCAATAGTTTTAGCGCCTTTACTCTGAAATGAGAAGAATGTCTGAGAATATATGTACGTGTGCTGGAAGAGAACTTATTAGATTTCAGATTTCACGGATTGACTGCGTTATAATTTTTGTTCATTGAAATAAAATACATATTTCATACTAATTCATCCAAATTTCATAAGTTACTTAATGAAACTGATAATTGAGCGTTCTTACATGTTTTAAAAGACTCATCTTATGATTATCTTAAGGTAGTTTGGTTGAGTGCAGTCTCGATTGATTACCTACAAAACCTAGAGTTAGCGTTGCCAGAAGAGGGAGAGCTGGGTGAAGCCTCTTTTTAGGACCGCAGCATCGACGGAACGGCTGGCTCTACGAGGAGTGTCAGTCGGGTTTAGACGAGAAGAATACAGTAAGATGCTGCAGCAAGGAATCCATCAAAATTTAGAAGGATACTAACAGAAGCGAAGACAAACTCATCATTTTCGGGATGAAAATAAAGGCGCTAAGTATACCGCTAAGTGCCGCCTTGAGAAGTTGGAGTGCGAAGAAATGGAAAAGTTGTATCGTTTTCAAGAAATGTAAAAGTTCTACAAGAAACTCAACGCATCTCGTAAGGGCTTTGTGCCACGACCTAAAATGGTAAGGGGAGGTAGAAGCAGCCCTTCGTTGAAGACCTGAATCTGGAACATCGAGACAGTTCATTTCTTCGCCGACGACGGATGAAACGAGATGCTTAAAAGGTTGAATTAAGGATGAATTTGTCGAAGACTGAGTATCTGATTGCAGGAGGAACCAAGCGAGGTAGAACTCGCGCAGGCAAAAGTGTGATTATCGACAGAGATGAGTTTAAGGTGGTAAATGAGTTTGTGTACTTTCTACTATTGGTGACGTGAGATAACAACTGCAACAGAGAAATTCGGGCACGCATAATAGCCGTAAGAGAAGGTCCATTTCTTATGGCACGTGGTAGGGGGAGGGGGGTTTGGGAAAACGTGACGAACCATACAAAAAAATGATAAGGTCCATACAAAAAACGTGGCAAAAGGGGGGGGGGGCGGTTTCTAAAAAGTTACTTTTTGCGTGACGTAATTAATGGACGTTCTTTAAGTCGTTTCTACTTTGGTCTTCACAAGACGCTACATTCACCAAGTTAGGTGTACAAGACGCTGATGAGACCGATAGTTATCTACGGGCACGAAATGTAGACAATGATCGAAGAGGAATTTTGTAATTTTGACTGAGAAAATGGGGACAAGCAGCCATAATCTTGGCGAAACAAGGAACGTTGGACTAGCAATAACAATAAAAAGAGTAAACGCTGAATATATTCAGGCTTTTATGCGTAATACTTAGCTGAATATTTCAGAACAATCAAAATATCCACATCACGAGGACTGCGTTTCAGTACTTTGCACTGCGAAAATTTAAATTCAGGTGTGCTTGTCAGGGTTGGAGCACCGATGCTTTAACACATGATGACCGAAGGTGGTTCTGGAAGCCGAGATTAAAAGACATGGCTGATGAAAACCCTATTTTCCATTTGAGCTCACTGTTTCACTTCTATACACTTATTGGCAGTATTCAAAAATCTTCCTAAGCTAATTTTTTACACAAGCGAAAATATTGTAAACGTCCATTGATGTCCTGAATTCACTACCTGACATTATTTTTCTGTTGTTAAACACTAAGTTATCATTAGAAGCTGCCAAAATTTTTGGAAACGGGTTCAACAACATGCCGGGCTTTCTCCTCCTCAATCTAATCTAATGTAATCTCACACTAACGCAGCCATTTCTTGAAGACATCCTGGAAAATGATGGTTTTTTAAATACATCATTTTTCTTGTCATCGGTCAGGCCAACAGCGTAGTATGTGTCGCAGAGAGGATTCCAAGAAAAAGAGCTAAAATCGCTCTACTACTCTGAATCAAGGGAACGAAGAAACCGTGGACCACCCGTACCAAACGCTTCCACGTGGAGTTAAACAGTGTGATAATTTTTACTTTATCGTTGGGAGCATAGATGCTAGAAAGATTAGTTTATGCTCCTTTTCAAAAAAACAATTTCAAAATATTATGAAATACCGATGATTACAAGACAACACCATTCTTTTTCACCATGAAGCACGCTACAAAAATAGACTACCTAAGTCAACCATTGATTGGAAACACAAAAAACGTCAAAAAACGTTGCATATTTCGCATATTCCGACAGGCCAGTTGCTGTCATTTTACATAAATTTCACTCTGTGAAGTTTGTAGAAATAAAAATTACTAGATTTTTTGGGTTTCAAAATCGAGTAAAACAGTTGAGATCTAAATTAATTATTTAAGTGCAAGTAAGAACGCCTGTCATCGTTGAAGATGGATAAAATCATTTTTTTTTTAAATTATAACCTCCTATTGAGGGATGTTCCGTTGAAACTATTTTAATTTTGGGCTTGTCTACTGTTCATATTAAATTTCAAATTTGGTCAATAGGCCATTAATTAGGGGAAATGTTGGCTTCGTCATGGCTGACTATTCTTGGTAATCAATTTTAAAACCTCTATTATATATAATTAACTGGTGGCACTTGACTCTGCTGGCAGTCACATGTAGGAGACAATAGCCGCCAAAATGTGTGTGCTTAGTAGTATCTGGAGATGAATCTGAAGAATCTGGAGATGTATTGATATTTCTAGTTTTCGCTCGATTGTTGAAAAACAAATCCATTTATCAGTAAAATATTTAAATATCGTAAAGGGTGACTTATACACTTAATACTTAATGAATTTAGTTTTTAGTATTTCTCGATAATTAATTCAAACCGACGTATCTGATTTTGTTAACAAAAAATCAGAAGATTCAAACGATAAATTTCTCAAAACATTCATCATTCCCATGGCAACTAGCATCGCAATCATGTTGGGGAAATGCTAGTTTGCGTGAAAGTGCTATGAGTTTCAAGGTTCTTGCGGTTGAATCTTATTTTTACCGATGTTTTTTTTACAAAATGAGTTACGTCGGTTTGAAAATATTTGTCAAGATTTGATGAGCTAATTATATTTCCTGTACTGATAAATCTGTTTTGCTACCACGTCTGAGGATTCTATCTGTAAACAGCAAGAACTAAGAGTTTCGGCATAGGTTAATTATATGTAGGGTAACGGGATGTAATGTTAGCCTAGCTTCTTGGTTCGGCCTATGTACCAAATATGTCAATAATTCAGTGGTAATCAACAACATCATGTAAATACCAGGATGGCCGATTTATTTCAAAGCAATTGCGACATTTTTAATCAATTCATAGTTGTTCACTTCTACGTAATTTTCGATTTTCTTGACTTTTTAGACACCATTACTTTACTGGTTAAGCTGAACAGATTATCTACACCATCTTCGAATGATCTGAATTTGCAGAAATTGAACCTATTAACCGAATAATGCAACCAAAACGTACAGAAAACAGTCACACGTTTAAAACTAACAGATCACATAGGTAAAATAACAATGATTTAACATGAAAACCATAGACCTAATGTTAGGAACATATTTTTTTCTAAGTTCTCAACTATGGCCTGTTCTATGGAAAGCGTAATAAAAATGTAGTCATTGTCAACATGTACAATACAAATGTCTGAGTTGCGGTTGAATGTTTTTCATATGGGTCATCTTAACACAAACTTAAGGAACAAAATCTGTGTAGAGTGAATTATAATGTTCTGATTGCCGAATGGCCACTAAATCATATGTTAAAAATCACTTATATGTTTCTTAGCAGATTAAGTATAGTTTTATTTGTAAAATTGTTTGTTGAATAGAGCGAATACAGCCGGTAACGCCTTGGATCAGAAAAACAGAAAAAAATTGTACATAGACAACATTAAATCAAAAATCTATCGAATGGGACGAACTTGCATCCATGATTAGACCAAATTTGGTACCCATAGACCGACATTACATCCATATCTCTCGTAAGTTTCTGACTTTGTAAAATGAGTTGTGTAACTTTTCGTAATACATACTACCAGATAGCTTATTAAACATATCTTAGCAAGTATATAGCTAGTTAAACTTTGCTTCCTGTTCAAATACCTTATGCGTTAGAGTAAAAAATGTAATCGATTGTTGCATATAAGGCTGAGTTAAGGGACACATACCCTATTTTTCCATCAAAGCATTTCATTGGATAATATATTATATTCAATTGGTTGCTTGGATATATTTTTCTTGAAATGAACAACAGCAAATGAATGTAAGCACATAAAAACGTCAGATGGCTTCACGACGCTGGAAAATACTCATAAAACGGTGGGCTCATCTAAGCTTCCCTAGAATAGGTAAATCTCTCTAGCTCTGTTCTCATACTTATTCGTATCTTTAAAATCCTTTTTGCAAAAGTTCATGAGACTTGCCCTCTTTAAATTCGATATCATAAAGTAAATTTCGTAGGTATCACAAAAAACATCAGCTTCATCCAGTGAAGGTGACACCGGACAAACGATAACACAAACTCATCTATTCTCACAACATTCATACGACCCTAATCAGTGGAAGTTTTGCCAAATGTCGCCCTAGAAAAGTAAGTACTGGACACCGTGCATGCAATTGTCCTCCGATGTCGCAGTCAGCGTTGGGGTCCAAAAAGCAAACAGCAGAACAGGTCAGCCAGACTTGATAGAAGAGATAGTGCTCCGCCCCGGATTCTGCGTTCGAATGATGATGGCTCCTCGTGCTGTTAGAACGGTGTGAAATTTTAAAAAAACGGTGGTGTGTAAGGGCATCGGAAAAACAGAGAAACGGAAAGTAATGCGAGATCCGCGATTTTGCATATGAAAGGTGTTTTATGCAATTCTGCTCGGTACTTCCTTCTTTCCTCGATTGCCGAGTGCACTGTGGGAATCATGGTGAGGTTCAATTTTAGGCAATCGGATGCCTTTGCCGAATATACAAATGCTGCTTTATGTTTGTGCCCATTTATGAACACTATATCTTAAGAGAAAATATTCGTTAGGGAAGGTCCATTAATTATGTCACGCAGTAAGGGGGGAGGGGGTATGGGAAAACGTGACGATCCATACAAAACAATTTGAAGGTCCATACAAAAAACGTGACAAGGGGGAGAGGGGGGGTTGTAAAAAGTCAATTTTTGAGTGACGTAACTAATGGATGTTCCCTTACTTACGATAATATACATTAGAATGACATTTCGGAGGAGGAATTGAGACTAAAAAATAAATTTAACAAGTACAAAACAATGTATTTGTTATATGTATCTTTTTATACAAATGCTTTTTAAATTTCTAATTTGCTTTAGAATTTCAACTCCTAACATACCTACATGTTTTATTCTTTTTTCGGAATTCAGTATAACCTGTTTAAACACTATGTGCTTTGAGGGACACACGAGGAAAAATCAAAAGCTCATCTATACGCATATCAAAAAGTTTAGTGATTCACATATATGCGTGGATTTGTATTAATGATCCTTGAAAACTTACTTGATGCAACTAATCACATCATACCACTTAGTTCCGGACATTTATTTGAATTCTATTCAATTCAGCCATTCAAGCTGCGAACTATTCGCGAAATATTATTTGAACTCATACTTCCATGCTATGCATGAGCTTGAACGCTATCGCCGAGGTGTAGAGTGCGCATATGTGTACCCGAATGAAGCGACGTCTATACTTGAAATGGTCGTAAATAATCACATTGCAATGCATGCAAGGGAACAATCTTCAAAGTTTCCCTCTGTCTCTCGATGACCGCATATGTTGTGTACAATATTTAGTTTTTTTATTTTCAAACATAGGTTGTAAATGCAATCTATCCGGAAAATGGCATTCAAACTTTTGCATTAGGGTATATGGGACCTTAGCCTAATATGCAGCGGTCGGTTACATTTTTCATTGTTACTCATAAAGTAATTGAGCTACCAAAACAATTCAACTAGTTATTTGCTTGTAAAGATGAGCTTAATACGACACTTTGTATTTTAAACTACGAGAAGCTAAACACCTAACCTTATTAAGACAAATACTTTCGAGGAACATGGATGTAATGTCGGTCTATGAGCACCAAATTAGTTCTATTCGTGGATGCAACTTCGTTTCATTCGATAGTTTTTTTTTATGAAATTCAATGATCGTGCGTTTCCCCCCTGATTTTCTAATTTAAGGCAATGCCAGTTGTGTTCACTCTACCCAACACTAAAAAAGTCTTAACAAACATAAATAAAACTGCATTAAAACACTTAAATTATTTTCACATATGGTTTATCAGCCAATCTAAAATGAGAACAATTTTATTCTCTCCTAACAAATGTTGATCATTTGCTTTGTGTTAACATGAGACATATGTAAAATATGCTTTCAAATCTTATTTCCATTGTTAATTTTACCAGTAACAACATTTTTACTATGTTATTGACAAAATAGGCCACAGTTGGGAACATAGAAAAAAAATATGTCCCTAACATTGGGTCTACGATATTCTTGTTAATCTTTGAAAACAATTAGTTTATAACGTATAAGTATTGTCTGCATACCTAGGCTGCATAGCTCGGTTTATCGGTTCAATTTGGCCAATGTAAGATTATCCGAAGATCGTGGTGATAATCGGTTCAGCTTAACCAGTGAAGTCATGATGTCTAAAATGTTGTGGAAATCAAATATTACGTGGAAGTGAACAACCACCGACAAACCAACATGAATCACAATAGAAAATGCCTCAATATTATTGTTCAAATCATATTACTGACATCTATCTTCGTTTTTGCTAAGAACGTTCATTGAAGCCACGAACACGCTTGGGAACTTGATAAGAAGGTTCATGTCTGAGCGATTTTGGACACATTTATTTGATCTAGATAAAATGATTCTATAGGTTTTGTCAGATGCGATCGCTGCACATTTGAATCGGTCGTTATGGATTCTAGATCCATAATGAAGATTGAATTTCATGTCGGTTTGTCGGTGGAACAACTATGAAATGATTAATAATATCTCAATTGCACTGAAATTCATTGATAATCATGGTAGTAACATAATTTTGTTGATTATAGCTGAATAAATGACCTATTTGGTACACGAGGCCAGATAAAAAGAGCTGAGGCTAACATTACG
>JASCZW010012797.1:0-27420 GCA_034211315.2 Aedes japonicus
GTTTGATTATGGTTAAGAGGCGGTACCAAGAAGCAGTATTCATAATTTACCATTGTTGGTTGGGATGTTATCATCGTTTTATTTTCTGCACAAAATATTTTTATTATTGCCTACAGAATAACATCCAAATTTTCTTCTGTGAGAAGCAATTTAATCTCCTAAAAAGTTACTGTGCTGAAGTTATTAGCTGTTATTTTATGCAACCAAGCAGGATTCTTCAATTTTCGTTGTTTTTAAAACATTTTTAACTTCGAAGTATAAATGCACAAGATGACTTATGTAAATACTCAACTGTTCTGCCGAATTCATTTTGACTAAAATATTTACCTGCACTTAGTAATTCAGAAAAAGCACCAAAAAATGAAAAAAGTGCCACTAAATTATTAAGGCCTGTACCAACAAATAATGTGTGATCAGTATAAAATTGCCTACTACAAGTCTACCCTTGCTTATCAAAACCTAATCTTTTGGCTTATTATGAGCTGTAAATACAGAGGTAGAAAATATGTTCTCACTGGCACCACCTGGTGAATTCATTGCAAACTAATACGACAACTATCAGATAGCCCTTGGTCGTTAGAAACAATTTTTCTAAACAAAAAAATGTTTTTTAGCCTATGTTCCACTTTTTAAGGTGATTAAAGCTGTATAATAACCTATTGAAATTTTACTTCACATACCGGTAGTGAAGAAAAACTCCAGACAAACTGTCTGCAACAGTAAAATTTTGAAAGATTTTCAATGAAACATTAATGGAAATGTGCCGGATAATTTTGACGAGATATACAGGTAGGTTATCCGAATTAAAGTTCTGTAGATAAAAATTGATAATAACTTTTTTTAAATAATAATAAACTGCATGGAAGTTTAAAAAAAAAAGAACCAAAATGAATTGGCAGCATAATTAATCATCAATTAAAAGAGAGATTTGAGCAATAAAAAATGAAAAAAGTGCCACTAAATTATTAAGGCCTGTGCCAACAAATAATGTGTGATCAGCATTAAAAAATTAGGAATGAGCAATAAAAGATGAGAAAAGATCTTCGGATAATCTAATTGTGACCGGTAAATCTGTCAAATAAAACAACAGCTATTAGTATATAGTGCAATTAAATATGGCAGTATTTCCGCCAAATTATGTAATTTGAGCACTAAACTATTCGCATATGTCTTTCAATTTTATTGGATTTTCCCATAAAAACAGTAAAATGAGCAATGGATATTTATATGGTTATTTATTTATCCATTGCTCATTTACTGTTTTTATGGGAAAATCAATAAAATTGAAGACATATGCGAATAGTTTAGTGCTCAAATTACATGTTGGCGGAATACTGCCATGATTGATTCGCATATACTAATGGCTGTTGCTGTTGATAGATTTACCGGTCACATGGGTATCGAAGATCTTTTCTCATCTTTTGCTCATTCTAATTATTTAATGCTGATCACACATTATTGTTGTGCAGAACATTTAGTGGCGCTACTTCATTTTGGTGCTTTCTGAATTACTAAGTGCAGGTAAATATTTTAGTCATTTTATACAGAATTCAATAACTAGGTTTTGCTGTTGCGTAAAATTTTTTAGAACCTCGGTATCTCTTTTGAAAAGTTTCTTCGATGATAAAGTACCTTATCATCCCAAGTAACAATTTTCCTTTTATTCCAGCCGTACTCAAGTAACTATGCCAAAACCATCCAGCTTTATTATGTTTTATTCAAGTTTTATGAAAGCCACTAGAAATCAATTTGGTTTTATTATGTCAGTAAGACGTACAAATAGGTTTCAAATTTTAGTCAGGTTTATGAAAACCTACACAGCTTCTTAACAACGATCTTAAATCCTTGTCTTCTAAAGTTCGTTTTAATCCTATTAAAGGATTTATTTTGATTTTATGAATTTGTAATGCCGATTTAGGACTCATTAGGACTCACTAGAATTATCTTATAATCTTATCTTATTATCTTTCCTCAATGCCAATTTGCCGTTTAATGCACCTACTGGAGGCAAAACGGTTTTAACATGTTTTTTAAACTGACCATAATAAGATTATTCAAATGAGTCTTAAAACGGCATTTCAAAACAACATTTAACAAGTTCATTAAGTCAAATTAAAACCATTGATAAGAGTAAAAGGAACTTTAGAAGACAAGATTTTAAGATCGTTGTAAAGAAGCTGTGTAGGTTTTCATAAACCTGACTCAAATTTGAAACCTATTAGCACCTCTTACTGTCATAATAAAACCAAATTGATTACTAGTGGGTTTCATAAAACTTTAATAAACCTTAACAAAGCTTGATGATTTTGGCAATATTACTTTGGATGGACAAAGAAGCACACGACTCATGCATCTTAACAATCTGATGGATGTCATGCTTCAAATCTTTAGGATAGATCTGTTGAAGAAGGTATCTTGAATGGTTTGGATTTTATCAGCCAGTTTGTGCTAATGATTAAAAATAATGATTTTTGTATCTTAGAACCCACTAATCTAGAAGGAACGAATATTTGTAAAAGTTCTTTTGGTGATCAATGGCTACCTGATGGTGTTGCTCACGAACAACCAATTGTTTAAAACTCTGATTATCAAGATTCTAAATACGTTGTAGGATGATGTCTAGATACAAATTATTCAAGAAATCAAGTGAGGCCTGCTAAAGCTCGATTCAAAGTAAATTTGAACGCATCTAAGTGCTCTTAACTCAAGAATCAGAACAACATACACGGTTAACCAAAATGTCATACAAAAGTGTATTTATTCAGCTTTCAAACGATATGTAGCAAGTTATTACATTTCACTGTTCCGAACGAACTGAGCACTTTACTTGTGATGGATGCCATCAGGATCTGCACAGTTGCTGGTGACAATGTACCGGCGAAATTATTCCACTTTAAACGCATTTGTTGTGCATTTGTCACTTCTTTACAGAATCCTCGAAGTTTTCGCTTGACAATTGCCCAATATTTTTCGATCGGTCTGAACTCAGGGCAGTTCGGGGGATTAATTTCTTTGGCGACGAAATTAACATTTTTTGCAGCATATCATTATAGTACCTCCTTAAAGTAGTGGCAGCTGGCTAGATCCGGCCAAAACATAACGTTGGTCTTGTGTTGTCGAATGAAGGGTAAAATTCGCTTTTTCAGACACTCCTTAATGTAAACCTTCGACGTCATTGTGTGAGATATGATGAAAACCTTGGTTTTAAGGCCACAACTGCAGATTCCTTGCCAAATCATTAGTTTCCGAGCGAACTTATCAGCAAAAACTGATTTATATCTGAAAGGGACATCCCCACGACCAGTTGCCAGGTAAAATTTTTGTCCGGGGATTTTTCCATTCCCAAGTAACAATTTTGGTTTTATAAGGGTTCTGAAGAGCATAAATTAACTAGACTTCAAGAATGCTATAAAACCATGATAAATCCAGCAATGTTCCTTGAGTTTTGACATATGTTTCGTCATCCATTGAAATACAGCCATCACATTTCGTCAAAACTAATTCGTATAGTAATCGTGCTCGCTTTTTGGTCACTAAATTTTGTTTCAGGGAGCGATTCGGATGTTTACTGGCACAAAAAGACTTATATACTTCTCTTGAAAGGATGTTACGCACGGTGGAAAAGATGGAATCGTATTTCTTTGCCAAATCACGTATGGAGACACCTGGGTTGCCTTTCACGTACCTCAACACCTTTCTCCTCAGCTCTTTGTCCCTAGTGTCACTTTTATGATAGATGCGCTGTTCTCTATCCACACTCAGAGTATCCTTGTAACGTTTGATTACAAGACACACCGTTGACTTTGGGAATTTTAACACTTTTGGTATTTTTGAGGCAGACCACGAAAGATTCCGTTATTTCGAGATGCGTCGATCAACCGAGGAAAAACTTTTCACCAATTTCTTCGTCAATGAAACATCAACAAATGTCTGTCAAACGTTTTTTGTTCCAACCACCAGGGACGCGGTGGTGTATTAAACCATGCGTCCAGATTTACTTTGAATCGAGCTCTACAAGTTATTCAGGAGATCAAGCAAAACCTGCTTCTGAAATGATGGTCCATTAAACTGAATGCCATTAGGTCGAACATAATTATGCCGAATGCCATTAGGCCTCAACGGTCAGGTCGAATTCTTTGAACTCCATTTGGACGAATTCCGTTAGGCCAAATGGATAACTAAGGTGCTATTCAAAAACAACTTAGACTTTTCAGAGAGGGATCTGACCAAAGTCTACGCTCCTAACAAAATTTCAAAAAAAAATGTATGGAGAAAAGTCTACGAGGGTAGAGGAGGGTCTGAGGTTTTCACAAATGAGTCTACGTGGTTTATGAACAGGCCCCAAGCTGACAGAGTGACTGATAATTCATTGATTGGTTTCTGATTGCTTGGAATCGCTTTCTGTAAAATTTCAAAGATGCAAAAAAACTTCAACGAGGCTTGTTAGCGGATTTTTTCGAAATTAATAAAAATAAACTGCTTGTAATCAAAAGAAGGAAAAATGACAATTAAATCGATTAGAAAATTCTTATACAACACAGCTCGTTATAAACAATTGTTTGTTATAAACAAACAAAACTGTCCAATTACAAATATTGGTTCATTTAAAAAGTTTAAGATACTTTATTTAGTACTGCAACATGACGTAAAAATTGCGAAAAGTGGAGCATTTACATTAATTCTGAGGTTGTTTTTTCATTAGGGTGGATCTGAAATTGAGACACTCTTTTTGGTTACTTTTTCTTTCATTCATGTTCCAATCTTGGCCAGCACTGTTGAGTTTTTATCTGTACTCAAGAATTCCACAAACGTTTTATAATGGCGCTGTAATAAATTAAAGAGAGAGAGAGAGAGAGAGAGAGAGAGAGAGGAGAAAATTTCTCAATATTAGATTCGCCCTATTGAAAGAAAATCCTAGAATTGAAACAAAATGTATGCTCGTACAAAAATGTAGCACCCGATAAAAGCATTGGGTTCTGTCGTGACCTGGTGTATCATCCGTACACTTCCCGCAAAAGACGTCCATTCTTGGTTAGTATAGTCACTCGAATGCCTAACCCATTCTCATTTTTTTATTTTGCTGAATCACACGGCCAGAAATTGAACTCAATTTGGGAGGACACTTCTAATTCTTTATCATTAGGGAGAATCTAACATTGAGAGCCTCTCTTTGGGTACTCTCTCTTCCATTCATATTTCAATCACCTTTACGTTTTTCATTCTACTATTTATAGTGTATGCTAGGCAGCACTGTTGTGTTATGATCTGTACTAAAGAATGCGAAAGTGTTATGATGGCGCTGTAATGAATGAAAGAGAATAAGCCCAAACGAATCTCTCAATGTTAGATTCGCCCTAATGAAAAAAAAAACCCTAGACTTTATTCAGTCCCATGGGAACTGCAACTCAGTTTCGTAAAAAGTGGAGTCACTCAGAGACTGAGTAACCGCACTTTTTACCAAACTGAGTCGTAGTTTCCATGCAACTGAATAAAGTGGCCTCTCAAATTGAGTTCAATTTCTGGCCGTGCACATTTTGTGTGAGAGCCAAATTGGAACCCAACAACTAACACGGTCATAAATTGAACTCAATTTGATAGCCTGCTTTATTCAGTCGCATGGGAACTGTGACTCAGTTTCGTAAAAAGTGGAGTCACTCATAAACTGAGTAGTTTGTGACCGTGTACACACACACTCTCTCGAACAGATTCTCTCGGATTTTCTTGTGCTTCTCTTTGGCTAATCATGTTGAAGCTGGCACAAAACGAGTAAATTAACGTCTTTATGTGCGAACGAGCAACAAATTTTGATTCCGTTATTTTCTCGATCCTACCTGTAAATCAACAAGGAGCGACTGAAAGTATTACAACCTTTGCAATAATCGTAAGTTTAATTCGAATCATCGTATAATTCACGCTTATCCGAAAAGACTCGTTTTGTGTATTACAATATTTTTATTCTTCTTCGTCACTTCTCTTCAAGTTTGAACTCTACTCCTTGCCATGATAGGTTGTAAGCTTCTTTGGTAGTCCAACTCCGATTGTTGAAAAGTTAATTCTTACCCAAGTTACCATAAGCATTATATGATTCAACTTGTTCAACCGAAAATCAACATCGGTAATGTGCGATCGCATCAATTCAACAGTTGCCAAGTAATGAAAGGTTAGATTAGCTTAAGAATGTATTGATGCATTACCAATGCAATAATGCTACTTTAGCACAAAAGATATAGCATTAGTTCGATCTTGGTGAGGCTCTTTTCGGCTTTACTTAATCCCACTTCAATGATGCAATAGACATAATACATATGCCCTTTATATGCATGCTATTACAGCCTCGTGGTTACTTGGGTAGTATCTATGATTTGTTTCTCGTCGACAGTGAAACTACAGTTCTGGTTATTTCATGATTCACGTTTTGCAATAGTAGCTTAGTGTGATACATTTTCAACAGTATTTTAAACTTTCTATAAAATCTCATTCTTTAAGGTTTTATTTTCTATTTTAAGGTATGGAACAATGTCTTAAGAAACAAAAATAGAGGATAAATGCGACTGCGAAAAAGTATTTACCATAAGTCTGAGTAAACTGGCTCAGAAACTGGCATGTTTTGCAAAATGGTTAGAATACACACAGAAAAAAAAACGCCATTAGTTAAAATAATTCTTTAGGCCGAATCGATCATTAAGCCTACTGATGACTGATAATTCATTTATTTGTCTCTGTTTGCATGAAATCGCTTTCTGTTCTTATTTAAAAGATGGAAAAAACTTCAACGAGGAAGTTTGTGGATTCAAAGTTTTGATATTATTGAAAAAGAAAATACTGTTGATTGAAAGAAGAAAAAAGCTCTTATGAATATCTAAGTAAGGAGTCAAGTCTCATTAAAAATCTACGTTGATAGAACTTCAAAGGGACAAAATATTGCAAGTTTTTTTTTTAAAGAACTGCTTAAGATAAAAGAAGGCAAAATCTAGTCTAGTCTATAAATAGTTCATTGATTCAAGTCCCAATAATCCCAAATCCCAATAAGTTCAACTGTCAGCAGAAGACAAGAGTTCAAATAAAAAAACAGCTTATAATTTAACGAAGAGTAAATTTCCAATAAAAGTTCAAAAAATAATTCAAGATATAATAACTTAAACCTTCTATATGGCAGATTGAAAGTTTTGACATAAAAAAGATCTTCTAGGTGCTGCATGATTGAGTGAGGAATTTGACAAAGGTTTTTCACTAGGGCCTAACTGACTGCCTAACTGAAAAACGTAAACAATGGCTTCTTCCGTAAATTTCTCGTAGTACAAAATCTACCCATGTTAGCTTCCGATTCTAACGACTAAAAGGATTCTTGTTCTTTGAAATGGCTGTGGTAGTTTCGTGAGGCAAGTCTCCAAGGTCGAAAAATTCAAGTAAGAAGCCATTCTTTACGTTTGTCAGTTAGGCCCTAATGAAAAATCATTGTCGACTTGATTGTTCGTAGGTTTCATGTCTAGAAGACTTCAAGAATTGCAAAAATCCATCTTCCACATGAAATGTCAGCAGATTAAGAGTATTTATTATGGTTTCAGTTGAAAATCGAATTTATCGACTAGCGACAATCGATTTTACTCTCGTTCTGTACGTTATACCTAATGTCGGAAGTAGTGTGCTGTACGGCGCATCTGATGCGCCATAGATCGCACTACTTCTGACATTAGGTATAACGTACAGAATGAGAGTAAAATCGATAGTCGCTAGTCGATAAATTCGGTTTTTAACTGAAACCATAATAAAATAGAATGAACTGCTTATGATTCGAAAAAGATTCAGGCTAAATTTAGGAAAGTAGAACCCTGATCAGTTCGAACTAGTGACCCATTCACCTTAATAGCTTTTGGCCTACTGACCCATTCGGATTAATGGCACTCGGTATATCCGATGAATTCCCCCCTTTAAGATTGTAATTCAGGTGTCGAAGAATGCCCGGCGGTGAATGGATTGATTTGTATGGTTTCCACTACAAAGTAAACATTTTTTGAGGTATCTCAAGTATTTATTCTTCGGAAAGTTCTTTAAAAGCGCCCCCTGGTAGTTAACAGAATGAATAGAAACTCTCTTGTTGCGTAACGCAAGTAGGAACAATATTTTTCCCTGCTCTAACCGACTGAGCTATCTGCACACATAATCTGATTTGTAAACCGAAGCTAACTAACGGCTGAACTACACTTAATTAAAAAAAAATCATGTCCATCTCACAGGCCAAACACTGGCGATCCTACGAAGCCGAGGTGTCCCAGCTGCGAGGATTAACATACGACCAGAAGGAGTCCCTGATGGTAATGTCTCGCCAGATTGACCAACTGAAGGCCGAACTGGAAATGGCTAACAACAAACTGGAAGTCGAAATTGTCAAAGTGCAACAGATCAAAAATCGCTGTGAATAGTAAGTTGGTTCGTTTCCTCTCTCAGTGCATCAAAATAAGTATCCTCTTTCTTTGCAGCCAACTATGTGATAAGGAGCGTGAGGCTCTCAACAGGATAGAGATCGCTCGCGGTGAGATTGCTATGCAATGGGAGGACCGACTGCTGCACGAAATGAATCGACTGAAGGTAGAACTCGAGCAGATGCACATGGAGGAGCGGATTTCTGCGATCAACAAAATCAAACGGGAAGCTCTGGAGGAAACTGAGGCACTGAAGCACAAGTTCAACATGCGTGAGAGACAGTTGAAGGAAGAGGTAGCGGACGTAAATTATAAGAGTCATTTCGAAAGTTTTACTAAACAAAATCAAATTTCAGATTGATTCTCTGAAAGCAACACTGGAAAGGCAGAGACAGGCCATGGAACAGGCCCAAACTGACGCTGATCACAAGATGGTACAGTCCAGGATGTTTGTGGAACGAGCGGAGCGTGAGCATGAGACCATCCTGGAACGGGAAGTTTCCAAGAGGGATCAAATTATTGGTATCTTTTGCCTGATGTTGTTTTTCTTCGATGAGAGACACTTAAAAGTTTCATGATTCTAGAAAACCTCAAAGAACAGTATGAAAAGGAAAAGTATGACATGGAGCAACATTTCAGTCTGAGAATACAACAGGTTCAGGAGGAATTTCAACGAGAGCTTTCGGATACCACTGAATTGCTCAAGGCTACACATAAAAAGGACTTGGGTATGCGATCTTTCAGCGAACCTTGTTCGATTTTTAACTTAAAACATTAAAATACTCTAGAACAACAATGGAAGAATTTGGTCAGCGAGAAGGAAGAGGCACTGCAACTGATGGATTCCCGGCACCGGAACCGCATGGATGAAGCTGAAAATAAAATCAGGTAAGTTTTCCACCTGACACCAATTTCAATGTCTACCGTTTCGATGCATCTGCGTGTGATCCACTTGTGTTACATATTTCTCGGTAGAAGTAGAACCAAAGAAGCTTGTCTAACACTTTACTCAATGAACCAAAACTGTTAACCCTCATGATCCGTTCGAACACCGTCGACATGATCTCGTTTCACCCTACATTTGTTTTGTATGCCAGTAAGGTCACTCGTCCTTCTTTTCGCATTAGGATTCTCGTAAAACATACAAAATGACCAAAGTGTTGTGCTTGATTTGATTTGAACGTTTTCTAGGTGTAATGTTTCTGATCTGAACGTCCAACGGAATGGATCCTTCCTTAACCTAGAAATGGCAATCCATCATTAATCAGAAGCGACGCAAAATTTACGAACCACCTTGACTCTTGAGGAGTGACCATTTTTTCACTCATAACATAGGCTAACACACATTTTCTTGTTGTTTGCTGTCGATGTGCCTTAATTACTACCGCCACTTTGTCTGCACACTGAGCAGTCACTTATCATTTTTAAATAATGGCATTGTTTCATTCTTTTTTACTTTTTCTTTTCATTTCACGTCCCCATGCATACTTTCGCGTCTGTCATGTCTAATTGTACGTAAAATAAATCTTTTACCCTTCATCGCTCGCTGCAAATGTACTATTTCATATTAACTTTTTGTTTGAAAACGACCTTTAAAAAAATCAAATCAAATCCACATCACTTTTAATTTTGGAATTAAAAAATTAAACCAAGTAGCATACAAAACAATGCGGGTGGACCAATGTTCGACATGAACAACAACAACGACAACAAAAACATCAGAAGCAGTGACAACTACGAACAGGGCACACCTTTAGGACCGTTGGCGAACCTAGTCCATCTGATGGTGGAACTTGTCAAAGGAGCGTACCCGATTTTCCCGGCTCTTGTGATCTACTACCAAACGCATTCCCTATCTTTGGCTGTAGTTACGTTTGTTCTGACAATGGGACTCATCGTATATCTACAGTTGAGAATGATCAACCGAGATTGATGGATTTAGACTTTATGGTGTAGATTTATTTTTTATTAGCCACCTTGTGAAAACGTGCATTTTACCGACACGGCGACAGCCAATTTGACCGAAGCATTTTCACTGTTATACAATTTACCATATGTCAAGGACAAAGACAATTTACCATACATCGAACGTTTGAATTCCTTTGCTGAACAATACACTCATGTAACTTTGATCAGAGTTACTCCGATTCAATTTGTATAAGATGTATTTTTTGTTATTGCTATTGCCTGTTGGCAAATAATGAAAAATCAACGAAGCATACATTTACAACATTGGAATGATAAATATGAAATCTACTGGCCATATCTTCACTGCTTCTACGTTCGCGATCCTAATGCATTTTAAACAATTGGCTGTAAAATGCATGGCAGTAACTCTGATCTCACCAATCGACTAACAATGTTGCCAAAACTAACAAATAAGTTCTTGTTGTCATGTGATAATGCAAAAAAATCTTCTTCACTTAGTTAAAAATACGATCATAAAGGGCGATACGGTCAAAATTTGGTCAATATCAACTTGACGTATTTCTTTCAATTTTGCATTTAAAAAACCTGAACACCCCTCATTTTGAAGGTGTGTGTGTGTAGAATGTTGCTCCTATTTTGATTTTGGAATTCACTCTTCAGTTGTCAAAATGCCGTCCAAGCAAGAAGAGCAGCGTATCAAAATTTTGCTCGCGCAACGCGAAAATCCGAGCTACTCGCACGCAAAGTTGGCAAAATCGCTAAATGTTGCCAAATCAACCGTTACAAATGTAATTAAAGTGTTTGGGGAACGTTTGTCGACAGCCAGGAAGTCTGGATCGGGGAAATCGAAAACCGGAAGCCGCTGAGACGACAAAGAGAGTTGCCGGTAGTTTCAAGTGAAACCCTAACCTATCTCTCCGAGATGCCGCAAATAAGCTGGGTGTATCGTCTACAACCGTGCATCGAGCCAAAAAACGGAGCCGGACTATCGACTTACAAGAAGGTAGTGGCTCCAAATCGCGATGATAAACAAAATACGACGGCAAAGCGCGATCCCGGAGGCTGTACACGACGATGCTGACGAAGTTTGACTGCATGGTAATGGACGACGAAACCTACGTCAAAGCCGACTACAAGCAGCTTCCGGGACAGGAGTTTTATACGGCAAAAGGAAGGGAAAGGTAGCAGATATTTTCAAGCACACGAAACTGTCAAAGTTCGCAAAGAAATATCGGTTTGGCAAGCCATCTGTACCTGTGGCTTGAAAAGCAGCATTTTCATAGCTTCCGGGACTGTCAACCAAGAAATTTACGTGAAAGAGTGTTTGAATAAACGTTTGCTGCCTTTCCTGAAGAAACACGGTTGTTCCGTACTGTTTTGGCCGGATTTGGCATCTTGCCATTACGGTAAAAAGGCCATGGAGTGGTACGCCGCCAACAACGTGCAGGTGGTTCCCAAGGACAAGAACCCTCCCAACACGCCAGAGCTCCGCCCAATTGAGAAATACTGGGCTATTGTCAAGCGGAACCTAAAGAAGACCAAAAAAACTGCTAAGGACGAGCAGCAGTTCAAGGCAAACTGGCTTTCTGCGGCGAAGAAGGTGGACAAGGTGGCTGTACAAAATCTGATGGCAGGGGTCAAGCGTAAGGCTCGGCAATTCGGATTTGGAAAAGCGGAAGCCTAACTGAATATTTTTCCTGAATTTTATACTAATTGAACTTGAAAAAGAAATTAAATTTGATTTTTTAAATAAACGATTTCACCGATTTACACGCGTTTTCCCTTGACCAAATTTTGACCGTATCACCCTTTATCTCCGACCTGATTCGATGAATTATCTATAGAAAGATATGATCGATGCTATGAGGGGCCACGAAACAGGCAATTAGTTAAGGTATCATTCCAATTTCGGAAGCAAGGCAGAAACTAAGCTTCTAAGAGTGTCTTGGATGTTGAACATATCTAAAACAAATGCCACAATGTCCAAAAAATATATCAATCCTCAATCGGACGTGGGTTCTTTTTGAAAAGGTTGAGGATTAGCATTTTTATTATAATATTTCTTTTTGAGTGATGGTGGAAAGTTTTTACTACATCCAGGAGTTGGGCAATCTTTTGGAGGTGATTTTTGCTATCTTACGGCAAATATTCTGAGAAGAACGTTTCCTTTTCGAGGATGATAATTATGAAACTAATTTAATATTTTTCCACCGTAGAATCACTTTCCCTAGATGAGTCGGAGTCCGATTCTTCAGCTGACAAAAATCGAAAATTTGGTTTTCATCTTGAACGGCTGTTACAGACTGCAGTGTTTTATAAGGAATCTCACCACAATGAATACATATCTGCACAAATACTACAAGAATCCTCAGTGTGGTTTTCTGCATATTTTCCACAGCGAAAATCGTTGGCGCAATGTTTGGTTGAAACGGTGAAGGTCACCTGCAACGAGTCTGAAAATTGATATACATATTTTTCGTCTTGTCAAGGTAGCCCGTAATGATTGCATATTGTATAGTTACAAAGTCACGAGCGATTTAGGAGTTTTTAAAATAACAAGAAGCTTATGATGTAGAAGGAGATGTTCGCTCATCACCATGAGGCACCAAGAGTGAACAACAATGTTTTTTGGCTAGAATGAAAGATGTGAAGAGAAAGTGTTGAAAGGTCCGTCAGAGTGCGGCAGGTAGGAAAATTAACAGATGTTTTTGAAAATTGAGCGAAAGGGCATGTATCCAATGGTACTCGAACCATGGACGTCAATCTTTGCCTAACATCCCACTGCAGGGTAGGTTGTAGCGACGGAACAAGTCCGCCACTTCAACAGGCAAAATTGAGCGCATGGAAGAGACGCTCATGTACCACTGTGGCTTGTATAGTTTATTCTTAGCGATCTATTGTGTGCACTCTGTTTACTGATGCGCACATGGGAGAGGAACTCTCTCCTTTTTTGGGTTTGTTTTGATTTGCATCGACTGACGATCACTACAGTTTAAGAAGCTTATGTCAAGTCCTTGACTACAAGGCTCACAGCGAAGCCAACGCCATCTATCTCCACATCTCACGAGGGCACATAGATAATATACTGGGTATTTAAAACTTCGTGTCAGCAATCTAATCATAGCAAATAAGCGAATATTTAATGAATTGAGAAACAAGGATCTTTGTGTTTATCTCTGTGCCAAAAAAAAGACAATATAAGGTACCTTTGAGAATGGATAGTGATACTTAATAAGTAAAAGTTTGGCCTCAGGAGAGACACGCAAAAAAACACCATAATTAAAAATAGAAAACTCATTACCAACCAGTTTAATGCTTATAAAAAAATGTGTTCCAAATAATATGCAAAAGGAAAATATACAAAACAAAACTTATAACTAGCGGCAATAACAAACAGAGAAAAAACAAAAATTCTTTCGAAATGTACACTGAATGCTTAATTGTAACATTATCTATTGATAGAAGAACATTTTTATAATGTTCTTTACCCAGGCAACACAATACTGTCATAATTGATTGCAGCTACTTGATTGTGACTTAATTGGATAACATTGGAGTTAATTTTACTGATTTTCAACAAGTGTGTTGCTAGAGTTCGTTTCATGTGCTGATGATTCAAAGTTTACTTACTTTTTCAGCTGTTTGAAAACTCAGTACAATTTTACCAACCAAAGTTAAACAAATAAAGCAGGCTGCAAAGTTTACTTCGGACAAAGGGGTTCTACAACAGTGAACCAATTTAAAATCGCTAGTTTCATATTGAAGGTTGGTATTATTGCACGGTAAAAGAAACAAAACCCACCAGGAGATGAGAAAAATACTTGCAGATGAGTGTCATGACGAGGCACGGCACAACTTGTCGGGCTCAGTGCTCAAAACGGAATGGTTTGCGATGCTCTTTCAAATTTCTGCGGAAGTAGTAAACGAATTTTTCATAGCTATGCAGGCTTAGCTATCCGGTCATCTGCAATTATTGAATGAAATTCTCGCATGAGCCTTTTTTCTCATTTTTGACACAGTTTGAGGTTGCTGAACGAAGCGATTCACGTTGTAAACTTCTTTTCTGAAGCGACCAATTATATTTGCTATTTCATTCGGGGATTTTTCTTCTTTTTTGAACTTTAACACAGGGGTGCATGAAGCACTTCGGCCCATTTTCAACCAAACTGTGCTAATTGTGAGACTACAATTGTGTTTCAATCGTTGGAGGGTTGAGATTTCCAAAATGAATCCCTGCTCACATGCAGTCTAGAGGACCATCTTGAAATCTTGATCACCTTAAGATATGCATAAAAAAATGTTGTCTTAGATTTGAATATTTATTTGAATTGATAGTGAGTCTTTTAGATAAATGAATACGATCATCACTGCCACAAAATCCATTCCTGAAGATTTGATAGCACCAGGATAACAACTGCCACACACCGAGAATTCCAAGAACACTTTCAAGTTCTGAGAAAAGTCGTTTAATGAATTTTGTTAGATTAAGAAGCTTATATTTTATTGAACAAGATACCAAAGGAAAAGGGAACTGAATAGTTGGGAGAATAGATTCTGTTCATGTTGAGTTTCTGTTTCGTGTACAGAACAAAATTTAATAAGGGTTGTTGGGAGCATTTAGTCTAAGAAGGTTAAGGGATGCTTCACTTCTCTGCGAACGGTTGGGAATTAAGCATTACTTCAAGTCCTTGCTCTATGTGGTCTCTGGCAAATTTAATATTCTAGCGCATATTTGGGAAACATCGTCATTACGCAATTTTTAAGCACTTTTTTCCTCGATTTGAAGTCAAGGTCAAATAGAGACTTAAAAAATAAAGCAGATTAGAGCAGACTTGTTCGTCAAATGAAAAAAAAAATCCAGCAAGAAATTCCTTTTCAGATCAAGATCAAGCAAATTTACGAAAAGGCTTCTAAAAAATGTAACCTTAATACGTCGTTCCTCTCTAAATTGTATTGCTTAACTGTAGGTCATCAAAGAATCTCATTAGAATTATGAAAAAGAAACAGGAGGGCCCACTTTCGAAACATAACAAATAAAAACAGATTGGAGATAACGCGGAATTAAATAATTCTATACAACAACTGATAGGCATAGATCATTGAACTAAATCACCTAATTATGGGACCACTTTGAATTCAAACAACTCAAAAATGCACGAGTGTAACTAACATTATGACATGACAACAATACTTTTCCTACCATAGGGACAACTCATAAACACTATTTACTCAACATTCAAACAAAATCCGCACTTTTACCGCTGCACCTTACAGTACTCCGCACTATAACAATTATTTCGAATCCTTTTTGGAACATAAATAACCCTTTTTTGTCCCATTTCGGATTGATATTCTGTATGAATAGTAAAACAGTTATATGTTTACGTCGTCCTAAATTACCTATCGATTATTTCTTTCTTCGAAATTGCCATTCCTTTTATTTTCCTTTCTGTTTGACCATCAATGTCCATAAATCCTGTATGCTTCCCATTTTCGAACCATCGAACAAAAAAAATTAAAACAAAAAAGAGAGCTAACGGTGAGCCATCAGCGGCAACTCAAGGACCTTCAAGAAGATCACCGATACGAAATTGGCAGCCTGGAAACTCGGGACAGCAAAAACGCCCAGGAAATACAAACCCTGCATAAAAAATGTCGATGTTTAACGAATCTGTGAGTATATCACCTACATTTCGGTTTTTTTCGGTTTGCACTTGCATCCACATTTCACCGTGCGATCACTCTCGATCGTGACTAACCGGTCATCATTTCATGCTAGTGTACATAACATTTGAATGCAGTTAACGTTTTCAAAAGGCAAAGCTAAAACCAACCAAGATCACATGAATCAACATAAATTCTAATGTAATTATCCATTCCCCCCACCCGCGATCAGTTTCGAGGAAATGCGAATGCGATACGAACGTCGAGATCCTCGGCCGGAAGATTTGCAGCAGATCGAGGAACTGAAGAGCGTCATCGAGTCTCAGGATCGCGATCTCCGACTTCTAACCGAACAATTCCGAGAGATGCAGCTGCACGAAAAGCAACTACAGCAGAGACTGTTCCAGCAACAGCAACAGCAGCCACCTCCACAGCCACCGAGGAGAGCGAAGAATCGTGGCAAACAACAACCAAATCAACAGAATGATCAGCCACTTGTAGAAGAACAACCCCAAATAAAACAGCAGCAGCAACAACAACAACAACCACCTCAAATTCAGATCCAACCTATGTCTTCCTCTGTTCCCATAGTCTGCGACGTTATCTACGAAGAGAATGAAGCCGACTTGATCAAAGAGGAGCAAGAAGAACAAGACGAACAAGTTCAAGCCAATCAGATCCAGATGGCTGAGTCAAAGGAGATTATCGTGGACGTTCCTGAATCCGAAATAGAAACTTTGACATCCGATGTGCATTCAACGGAACCAATTTTCATTGATAGTTTACCAGATTCTCCTACAGAGCATATTTCTCCAAATTTAGCAGATGGCAGTCTGAGTTCACAGGAACAAAATCAGGAAGTCCCAGTGATAGAAATTGATCAGCTTCCACAATTAGAAGAAGTGGACTGTGAAGTGTCTATCCCCGTGCCAACTCCCGCGATAATAATTACCGAAGAATCGGGAGTGTCAACCGAGCCCGAAGCAGAAGAAGTATGCATAACTACAGTTATCGAGCTTCCAACACCAATTCCCATCAAACATGTTGAAATTCAACCTCCGGCTGAGCCTACGCAATCCGAATTCGATGAAGTACAACAGAAAGTACAAAGCATGCCGGAGATGATCGTCATCCGAGAACCAGACGTAGTTGCCGAAGCCAAGGCTGCTGTGGCTGCCACATTCGATGTTGCATCTTCTGTTGATGTGGTTGTTTGTTCGCCCGGCCCGCGATCCTCGTCGACGTAACCGTAGTGACCACTCTCTAGATATCACCGACTCTTAGTTTACAACCTACATCTATATCTACCTATAGCTATGAAGCCCTCTTTCTTGCTTTGCTGTACTCTGTTCCGTATAGCAATTTGTTTATTTTTTGTCTCATATTGCAGCATGTTAGCTAAGTCCTGTTGAAAATATATTTTGAACGTTTAATCATAGCTTCGTTCAAATGGGCACAAGGAAGATTATAAAATAGCTGCCCTATTTTACAAAAAAAAGGTGGAAGGAATGGGAGAAAGAGCTCCCGTGATAATTTTCTGAATCCTAGATGGGTGATCTAGGAATGAGAATAGATCGAATCGAATAAAGAGGAAAATACGAACTATAATTTTATTCTGGATGATTATCAATAAAGAAGTATTGAAGAAGAGGGTGGATGTTTTTGATTATTCGATTTCCTTAAATAAGTCAATTGATGACAGTGGTGGTAAATGTATACGTGACACTGACGGCTAAAATTAACACCGTTGAATGTAAAGCTTAGTCGAACCTGTTTGTTTGAAGATTGATTTGCTGAAGCTGACTAAGAAGTGGCTGTCAAAAGAAAATTATGGAGCTTATTACGGTTGTCACCTTCACTATCACTTTCACTTCACTTACACATCACCTCACCTTTTTTATCAGGTATTCGTGGTTTGTTTGTTTTCGAATTCAAACATATGCAATAAACAAACCACGGACTCCTGTCAAAAGAAATTCATCCGACTCATTTTGCGAGGTTATGTTAGGTTGGTGTGAAACTCAATAACACCGAGTTCATTCGAATCTTCACCTCGGATGAACTTTTTCATATTTTTCACTTCGTTTTCACGGTGAAGTGAAAACCGTAATAAGCCCCAATGTGTTTCAACTGAAAGGGATGAATTATATAACCCTGCTTGGGAGTAGCTTTACCACCGGCTGGGCACATCCTGATGGCCTTCGGAGAGGATGGGAAAGATTGTTAGTTTGACAATGATTGTTAGAGACCGTGTTTACCTCTGCGTCTCCACAAACTATTTTTGGTGATTGTGGCTAGTGAAAGCGCAATAGATTCCTTTTTTTATTTTAAAGTTAGTGGTGATAGAAAGAAGAAAGTGACAAATAGCAAGGATGGAGACGGGCCTGGGATGGAGGCCCCGACCATCTGCTCAATCAGCAAAACAGGTAACTACTAGCCTCGTCTTTAAATTATCGCTTTTTTAATAAGTAATATAATAATAAACGTACATCCACGTACATTTGTATTCGTGATGGTTTTAATGTGTTCATCATAGCATGCTGTGCGTTTGACTGTCATCATTCGTTCGTTTAGTTGTTTGCACGGTTTAAATTCTTCGGTTCTAAAATATTGCGCATTGAAAAAGTCCTGCAGATTGAGGTTTTGGACTCATGGCTACGTGAAAAGGGTTTAACTATGCGACAATTGGCGCATCACGCGAGTGTAAAATACATTATAACCAAGTTTGGGGAACACTGTTCTTTGGATGAACTGCCAGGAAGTGGCAGAAAACCCCGATCTTCCAATCCTGTATCAGATCTCGATCAGAAACTGGTAGCTCTAATTCGGAAGAACAAATCAATGTCGATACGTAATTTGGCCAATAAAGTGGGAACCAGCGTCGGAATGATTTAACGTATCAAGAAACGGAACAACCTTGGACGACCAAGAAGCAGAAAATCGTCAAACAAAGTGCAGGACAGAAGCAACGCGCAGCATCAAGCACCCGGACATTGTATTCGTCAGTCTTACAGCGAGCGAATGCATATTTTTGGCTGAACGACGAGACCTATGTCACAGAAGACCCTTCCAGGTGCACAATATTACACTGCCGTCGTAGGAGAGGATGTAAGCGATGCAGACAGGCCGATTCAAGTGGAGAAGTGCTGGTATGATAAGCAATGTGTTCCTATGCGTTATGAAGTCTACCATTTTCTACACTACCGGAACAATCAATGCGGAAATCTATCGATCTGAGTGTCTGCACAAAATGTTGCTGCATCAGCATCAGAAGCACTGTTTTATCCGCATTTAGCGTCACCCAACGCAATTGGGCGATTGTGAAGAGGGTTTTCAAAAAGACTAGTAAAACAGCTGAGAATTTGCAGGAGCTCAGAAAAAAAATTGTCTAAGACGTCCAAAAAATGTGTTCGATCAAAAATTCGCGAAAGATTAATTTCCCAATGTTCAAATTCTATCCCGTACTATAAAGAATCCTCTATTTATTTGAACAAAAAACATCATTTTTTGTATGATTTGAAAGAAAAATATGTGAATAACTTATTTAATATACAGTCCTCAGAGAATGAGCATGTTGGACCGTTTGAGGCTGCTAATTAGTTGTTGGCTTATGATTATTATTAGTTATTATTAAACAATGAATCAACAGATGATGTTCGGAATATACATCCTCAATGTGTAAAAACTAGTGATCCTACATTGAGGCCACGTCAATACGATCTCTCAGATTTTCATAATAATTGAGAACATTTGACCCGTGTTTACTTTATTTTGTCATAAGAGTGACCATTTCTGCGTTCGGGTGGTTCGAAAAATTTACTTTTTTAAATGCATTTGCTTTAAAAATTCATAACTTTCGAACCACTGGGATGTTTTCTATTATGTGTCTTTTGTATGTTTCAAATGAAAGGGATGAATGTTCACGACGATTTTCAATTGAAAGTGTAATTGCATGACCTTGATTACAGATATCGAGATCGACGAAATTTTGTCGAGTTGGTCGACTCAATCGACTGCTCGGAAACTAGTCATTTGTCACATTTTGTCAAGAAAGAGGGGCTTATTACGGTTTTCACATCACAGTGGAGACGAAGTAAAAAAAAAAACCTTATTACGAATGTCACCCAAGTGAAAAAATATGGAAGAGTTCATCCGAGGTGACGATTCGCAGGAACTTGGTGTTATTGTGGTTGCCACGGCACCATCACATCATCGAAAAAAGTGACGCAAACCGTAGATTTTCTTAGGGCTACTACGATTTTCACTTCACTATCACTTCCACCTCACCTTCATTTTTGATCACGGCGATACCAGTAATAGCATAAAAAAAAGTGAGGTGATGTGTAAGTGAAGTGAAAGTGATAGTGAATGTGACAACCGTAATAAGCCCCAGAGTTTGATTTAATACGCGTTTTTCATTGACTGGTAATTGGCTGAGCAAGGTAATAAAAACACTAAACCATTATTTTTTGCAATTGAATTAACAGAAAAACAATATACTTTCTAGAGAGTTTGAGCTGTTTAGTGGAATACCTGTAACTAGAAATGAGAAGAAAATTAGTATTTTCCATTTAATTCCAACTACCTTTGCTTATCTTGACAGAAACACGTATTTCGTCTACAATGTGCAGACTTCTTCAGTGTCTAGTACTAATAACTCGACTGCGAATTAAATGAAAAATACTAATTTTTCTTCTCATACCTAGTTACAGGTATTCCACTAAACAGCTCAAACTCTCTAGGATTGCACTTGTTAGTAGTACAAGTAGGAATAATTCAAAAAAAATCAGGACCAAACACCCTAAAAGTTCCAGATCATATTTCCCAGAAGTTCAGGAGAGAACTCGAAAATCAGGAGAGAACTTCTCAGAGCTTCAGGAAGACGTTTAAAGAAGAGGCCTTCTTAGAAGTTTCTAACTTTTCAGAGGTTCTGAAGTTCTTCCGAGAAATTCAAAATGCAAAAATTTAGGAAAAAACTTCCCCGGAGTTCAGGAAGAAAATTAACACTGCCTATGATTTCTCAAAAATTTAGGTTCAAACTTCCACCACACTTGGAACAATACGTCCTTGAAGATCATGAGAGAACTGCTCTGAAGTTCAGGAAAGAATTTCCCAAGATTCCGATAAAACTCCAAAGTTTATATGGACTTCAAAGTGCGAGAGTTTTCCAAGATAGAAGATAATGTTTCTGAATTTCAGAATGAGGAAGTTCAGGAAGAAACCTCTCAAAAGAATAGAAAGAAATATTCCAGAAGTAGTTCCTAGTACTTTGAGCGAGAATGTCTCCGAAGTTCGTGAACAAACTACCCCGAAGTTCAGTAGAAGTAGAATCTTCCAACAAATGTAAAGGAATTTTCTTACAAATTCTGGAGAGGATTTTCCCAAAATTTCGATAAAATTTTCCTCGGAATTTTCGGAAGTTTAGAAAAAATGAGCTCAGGAATGAACTTCCTCGAGTTTCAGGAAGAAGCTTACCAGAGAGGGCACGACCTATAAGAAGAAATTTCTTAAAAATTTCATGAATTCAGGAGAGGACTTCCGAGAACCTCCAAAGTAAACTCCCCTTAAAATTTAGTTGGACCTTCCAAGAAGTACTAGAGAGCATTCCTGAAGTTCAGAATCAAACATTTCAGAACTTCAGAAGGCGGTTGAGGGATTCCTTCATGCGGAATGAGGAATTCACAGAAGTTCAGGTAGATGCTTCAGGGAAAAACAGGAAGATACCTTGATATTATCTTAGAAATAAAAGTACATGCATTGATACTGATAAACTGAGATGTGGCATCAATGCTACATGACTTTCCAGAGATTATGAAATGAATGCATAGTAAAGGGAACAAATTCAAAGCTAAGTGTTTTCAAGCAAATTCAAAAATACTTGGTATTATAGTTGGTTATAGATCCGGCAACTTATTTTGAACCAAGCAAAATCACAATATACCGTAATAAAAAATACCATCTAAAATATGTTGGTTCAATGTTTATTGATGCTGTGACTAATGATTACAAATAACTGTCGGCATTGTTAGTTTTTGATTCTCGATGGAACGTTCGACGCTCAACTAGGTGTTAGCACTGACAAATATCATATTAAAAGCACTGGTGATGATTTCCACGACTATCTTAGCAACAGTTCGCCATATTTAGAACTCTTCCTTTTCGAATGGATGATACGGGTGACCAGCAGCACTAGAAATATAAAAAAAAGCATTGAAATTTTCGGTCTAGCAGAACAAATTAAAAAATAAAAGTCACTACAAACAGATAATAAATCAAAGGTTGTCTCGGGCGAACATTGTAATTAACAGAACAAAGAATCAAAAGCCATTAGGAAGTGTCAAACTACTCATTCTAATTAGTGAAGAGGAGATAAGCAAACTCAAGCGAACCAAACCACACTGAGAATAATTACACATTTGACGACTGCAGCGGACGTTTTCTTCAAAACCCCGCCTGACAACATGGACAAGCCTTGGTGCTCATGAAATTAAAACTCCGCATCGAAGGGATAATCAGGACTGGTATCAGCGCTACCCGTCGGGAGAAGAGTGATTCAGTCAATAGATTATTCCGGTCAAAGTTCATCGGTTGCGTAAAACAAATCTTACCTTGTAATTGGTACCAATCGCCCATTGCAGTCGAACGATGTAATGAGTTTCATATCGTCCTCGGTTAGTTCAAAATCGAACACCTCAAAGTTGGACTGAATGCGGGACTTGTTTACGGACTTGGGAATAACCACGTGGCCTCGCTGAATTTGATAGCGAATCAAAATCTGCGCCGCTGTCTTGTTATACTTCTTGGCGATGGACACGATCTGTTAAGATAATAAATGATTTTAGGACAGGTTGGATTGGAATAAAGATTAATTAACGACATACCTTCGGATCCTCCATCAGTTGAGGATCATCGGGCTTTGCCCATGGACGGTTTGGCGAGCCCAGTGGGCTGTACGCAGTGATGACAATGTCTCGACTGGTGCAGAAGGGCGACAGTTTAGTTTGGGCCAAGTATGGATGGCACTCGACCTGATTGGTCACGGGCTTGACCTTGGCAATGGACAAAACACGTTCAACTTGTTTAGAGTTGAAGTTGGAAATACCGATGCTCTT
Source organism: Aedes japonicus (assembly GCA_034211315.2). NCBI lineage: Eukaryota > Metazoa > Arthropoda > Insecta > Diptera > Culicidae > Aedes > Aedes japonicus. The sequence goes on from JASCZW010012797.1 coordinate 23,126, forward strand.
GGCCAGTCCCACCTCGGCCAGCTTTTCCATAGCCTTCCACGTGTCAACGAAGTCTACGTCGGAGTAGGCCGTCTTGCCGTCGGCATCGGTGGGGAACAGCTCACCGTCTTCCTTGTAGGCCATTGGCCAATGGATCAGGTACAGGTCGAGATACTCCAATCCAAGGTTCTTCAGTGTCGTGCGGCATGCTCCTTCGACAAGATCCGGACGATGGAAGGTGTTCCATAGCTTGCTCGTGATGAACAAATCGGCTCTAAAATCAAAGTAGGCTACGAATAAATGATTGCTGATGGTTGAGAAATAAGTTAAATTAAGTTACCGCTTAACAACGCCTTCTGCGATCTTGGCGTTGACACCTTCGCCTACTTCGTGTTCATTCTGGTACACGTGAGCACAATCGATGTGACGATAGCCAATATCGATGGCATCTTTCACGGCCTGTGCGACCTCGCCTGGTGGGGACTGGTTTGGGGAGAGTGAGACACAGATTAGAAAAGTTAACGTAATAATAAAAGAATAACGGCGAATCGTGTGTGTGTTCGCGATAGTGAAACTCAGTACGGAATTGAAAGTATGTGTATCGGAATCGTCACTTTTGGAATAAAACTAACCTTTCTGATAGCGATTTTGCACAATCTATCTTTCATTCTTAAGTAAATGATCGTGCTCTTTCGGGCTTCATATGTATTGGTTTTTAAATTAACGATCCCACGAGCAGCCGGATTGATTGCTTGCTATTATTATCTTTCGGGTACTAGACAACTGACGCTTCCGGAGTTGTTCCACTCGTAAAATCGTATCATATTTGTGTTCACTCAAAATTTTCGCTGATAAAGGTAGACTTAATGAGTTTAAATTTTGGGGTAACTTCAAGGGTCGAGCTAATATAACGAATGACTGACTGTCGTAAACCACATAATGGTTATGGGGTTCTAAACATTTCGAAATATTCTGACCAACAAGGTTTTTTCAAAATTTTCCAATACAATTGCCTACATTTAGGGGCTACTAGAATGTTTTCAGAATATTTTAAAGAATTTTTTCACACAATGCTCAAGTTTGGTATAATGTATCTCAGCTCCTAACGCATGCTCATTTTTTACCATTAATTGAAAACAGTATAAAATTTGAATTTGGCGAATATTTAATGATTTTCAACTCTATGTTATTTTTACCCAGCCACGATTCAACATTACCATTGAAATTAGAAGTTGTGTTATCAAAACCTCTAATTGGAAACTGATTTCCACATCGCTAGAACCGTTCTGTGCCATGAGCGGTATTTGAGAACGATCAAGCGTGCACTCTTCTCCAAGCCAAGGTGGCGGATCCGTTCCTGCTTTGACCTATTCCGCATAGGGATGTCTTGCAATGGATTGTATGCTTGATTCGAAATACTGCTTTACAAAGCCCTACGCTTAATTTGAAACTACTTCCACTCAATATCACAGCTTACCGAAAGCTATCGGATCATCGATACTTTCTCTTCACATCTTTGGTTCTAGCAGAAATTGCTGTCCACTACTGGGATCCCATGATGATGGGAAGAAATTTCCGTACTAATTGACGTTGCTGCTGTAGTGAGAGGCGGAGGTCATTAGTACATATATGAAAAGAAAGTGTTGATAGTTCAGTCAGTGTACGGCATATTGTGAAAATTGAATAGAAGTATTGGAAATTGAGCGAAGAGAATGTTAGGCAAAGGAATGCGTGCTTAGTTCGAGTACTGCTGTATTCAAGCCCTTTACCTGGAATAAAGTTTTTGTAGTTCTGGATGAAAATTCGTTGATTCTCAGCCAACAAACGGCACCAGCAAATGTATTTCTGAAATGTGTCTTCTACAGGTTACTAAAGGGACCGGTTCCAGGTGCCCACGTGCTCATGTATTAATCAGAATATCCATATGAATTAACAATCATTAATTTCTTCTGTTAACTACACATTCTCTTATGCTGGTGTAAATAATCAAACTGGAATAAATCTCACGTAACATTTGAAAAGCGCCTAGCTTCGTTGATCGATTCTCTTCATCGACTCTCTCTTTCTCTCTCTCCTGTGAATAGCGCAACTGCAAAAGCGTTTTCTATAGAATGTATTGTTCAATGTACAAACAAACAATATCTTCTTTTGACATCAGCTGTTAGCAAAATAAAAATCTCAAAGATTTAGCCGTAGTTAATCACAAGAAAAACGATGAAAAAAGGACTTTTTTTCACTAAGGAATGTATCGAAAATAAGCTATCCACGTACATTTGCATAGTACGCGTGCATTTGTGATAGTTTTAACGTGTTCATCATAGCATGCTGTGGTTTGACTGTCATCTTTCGTTTGTTTACTTGTTTGCACGGTTTAGATGCGTCGTTTTAAAAATGTCGCCCATTGAAAAAGAAGTGAAAATTAAGGTTTTAAGCATATGGCTACGGAAAAAGATTGTAACTATGCGACAATTGGCGAAGCGCTTTTGAATTTATTACGCGAAAATCCATCAGAACCAAGTTTAGGGAACACTGTTCTTTGGATGAACTGCCATGAAGAGGCAGAATACCCGGATCTTCCAACCCTAAACTGGATGAAAAATTGGTAGAACTAATTCAGAAGAAAAAATAAATAACCGATACGAGATTAAGCCAATAAAGCGGGGAACAGCGTCAACATGATTCATTTGCAGCGACCGGATGCATGAATGATGGTCGAAAAGTGCTGGTATGGCTAGCAAAATATACCTGTGGTATGAAGTCTACCATTTTTGTTCCTTTATATCAGAAGCATAGTTACCCTCCACTGTTTTGTCCTGATTTTTCGTCAGCGCGTTACGCCAAAACAACTTTCAATTGGCTCAGGAAAAAAGGTTTAGATTTCGTTGAAAAAGACCTCAATACGCCAAATCGCCCTCAGGGAAGGTCCATTAATTATGTCACGCAGTAAGGGGAAAACAAATTTGAAGGTTCATACAAAATGTAAAATGCTTCAGAAAGACTGGTAAAGAAAACTGAGAATATGCAGGAGCAAAAAAAAATAGGCTAAGGCGTCCAAAAAATGTGCTGAAACACTTATCCGGAACTAGATGAAAAGTTTTCAATTCAAAATTCGCAAATTCACCAAACATTCATCCATTTGTTTGAAAAAAAAAACATATTTTTTATATGATTTGAAAGAAAAATATGTGAATAGCTTATTTTTGATACAGTTCTTATTTTATACTGAATTTAAATTTTCAATATTTTTATCTAATGTAAACTTTGCTGAAATTTAGGCAAACTTTACAATTGTTTGCTGGAATAAGCAAAACAGGACATGAAACTTTGCAAACAAACACTTGTTTTATGTAATCTTGATTAGGTATGAAAGTATGCGGAACACAAGATTGTGAAATTGATGCTTTTATCAATGTGACGACTTGATAAAAAAAATTTCGATAGATATAGAAGCAAAAGAATGTCTACCACAAAAGTTCAATTCAGTGGACGCAGTCGTTCTACTCCCCAACAAAAAAAAAATATCTGAACAATCTTTTTATCATATGTTAACCTTAAAATGGTTCCGATCCAAGTTTTTAAATTTCAATGATAAATTGACAATCATACATATTGATACAGTATTGATACTGACATCCTCAAACGAACAATGCATACTGGGCCAGAATGAAAAATTAGCAGGAATAAATTATTTTCACTATTAAGATTCAACTTTAGAACAAAACTGTCTTCGGCAAAATTGCAGCTTATAATTAGGGCTTTAATTTGACATCAGTTTCAGTTAGGGTGGTCCTTGCTGGAGAGTCAGTAAATCAAACGTTGCAGTTAAAGAGCGTGAAGCAAAAACCAAAACTGAGTTCCGAAGCCAACTTGGACTCCGTATAAGTGAACTATTACCATCTGTTGGTAACTCAAACGATGGGAATACGGCCAGGAGATTTTTTCGCAAATTGGAAAACAGTTTTCAATACTACATGTGTGGGTGAAGAATTATTAGAGCGCTTACATATAATTTTGAGTACCATCAACAGTCGGGCCGATATTAGCGTAGAAGCTTCCCAAACGTATGCGAAAGAAACGCGTGAGCTTTACAATAAGATATACAGCTGGTACGCTATTAACACCAACAGTGCATAAAATGTTGGTTCATGGTGGTGATGTGATTGAACATGCCATTTTGCCAATCGGTATGCTAGGCGAGGAAGCGCAAGAGACTAGAAACAAATGCATAGGAAATTTTCGGGAGTATCATGCAAGACAGTTCAGTCGTGAAGCCAATCTAGGTATTAGGGAAGGTCCACTAATTATGTCACGCAGTA
>JASCZW010012798.1:0-27416 GCA_034211315.2 Aedes japonicus
TAAAAGTATTCAACAAAGTCTTCAACAAAGTCAGGAATTGTCTTTTTGATAAGATACTTCAATAGACAGAAATATTAAGTGAGTTTTAAGAGCGATGGTAACACAAGTTAGAGATTTTCCTTAGAAATTTACATGCCGATTACAAAGTTAGTATGCACAGTAAGTTGCATAACTAGAAATCGTTTTGGGATGCAATGTGAACCTAATGTAAAATTATTTGAGCATAGGTGAGCGAAAATTACAAACATTTCCATCGGTCAATAAGCCAAATTCAATACAGTATTTAATTTCTGACATACAGCAAATGTGCCTTGCTATCAACCTTGCATTACAACTTCAGTCGCTATAATGTGTATTGCAACCTGTTAAGCTCACTCGCAGAAAAAGTACCTTATCGTGTTCGTTTTGAATTTTTCATATATTTACACTCCTTTCAATTTAGCCATCGCCGAACGAAATAATGTCTGGAGTACTATATTCCAACAACTTTCATGGCAGCATATTGAGGAATGTATGGTTGTGTTGCCGGTTTTCTTTGTCGCGCTCCTATCGCCATTTCCGATTCATACGTTTCCCAAGTGAACTACGGACAAACGCCGCCGCCATCGTCGTAGGAGCAACATAAGCGTGATTGAGATCGCGATGCCATCTGAGCGCACTACTTCGTGGAAAATCAAGTTTCTGTCATCCAGTCAATCGATGCGATTCGATGGTAAGCCCATAGAGCTCGAGAAAAAGAAGTGGTTTGATGCCTTTGTGAGAAGGCTGCCTTGATTAGGGTGGTACTTGTTGAGGCGACTACGACCTAATATTTTGGGAGGAATGTTATTCCTTTGAATGGAAAACAGAAAAATTATTCTTTTAGTAGGTATTAGTAGATTTTGATCATAGTTCCCTAATACCCCAGTATTCGGAATAGACTCAATTTATTTGTTTTGTGCATATATTTTTTCCGAATTATTTCTGAGTGCAGAAGCTGATTGCTGTTGCAATTAGTTTCTGCTTGCTAATACTTAGTGATCTAAATTCACTTCCACAGTTATTAATAAGGATGTCCCATTTTAGCATTAGTATGATTGTGTGGCAAGTACAAGCACGTATTATTAAAGTTTCTTCTTAGTTATCCAAAGTTCAGCACTTCAGATCTACAGTTGTAACAGTAGCTTTTAGGGCTATATTAGATTATGATATGTATTTAAACATATTCAATGAACCTTTTGCAAGGTCAACAGTCATTTTTTGATAATTTTGGGATATTCTTGGTCATCAAAATTGTCCTTGAATTCAGAATTTACGATCTATGGTAGTAACTATAGCTTTTTGGGCTATACAAAGTTACGCTAAATAATCATTACGATAAACATCAGAACATAAGATCTACAGTTGTCACAGTAGGTTTTTTGAATATAGAATGGAATAAAATGTATTTATCAATATCCATGAGATAGGGAAGAAGGTCAACCGACATAATGCGACAATCTTGGGATATTCTATGTCATCCAACTGTTCTTACGTTCAAAACATCAGATCTACAGTTGTAACAGGAGGTTTTTGGGCTATATAAGGGTATGATATGTATTTAAACATATTCAATCAATCTTTTGTGAAGTCAACAATAAATATTCAATGACCTTCTGACCCTTTAGGTCATCCAAACTGTCCTTGCGTTCAGAATTTGTAATTTGCAGTTGTAACAGTATTTTTTTGGCAAAACACAGTTACAAAAAATATTCAAACATATTCCATTAATATCCTCAGAGGTCAACAAACATTGAAGAATATTTTGCTCAAGAACAATATGACATATTCTGGGCCATCCAAACTATCCTTGTGATCAGAACATAGGACCTACAGTTGCAACAAAAGCTTTCTGGGCTATGCAAAGCTACGCTGTATATTGAAACATGTTCATTGAATATCTTGGAAGAACAACAGATATTATTAGATAACCTTCTTGGTTACCCAAACTATTCTGGAGTTCAGAACATAAAATCTATAGCTGTAACTGTAGCTTGCTGCACTAAATAAAGTAACAATATGTATTTGAAAAAAATGAGTGACTCTTCTGAAAGGTAAAACGATGTTATGAGATATCTTGGGATGTTCAAGGTCACCAAAGCTGCCCTTGTATTCAAAAGTTAGGACCTACAGCCGTAACATTTGATTTACAACCTATGCAAGGTGACACTATGCATTAAAACACATTCAGTGAATCTTCCGTTAGGTCACCAGTCGTTAGCAGATTATCGTGTGATGTTCAAGTTCATAAAAACTGACTTGTGTTCAGAACTTAAGATATTCAATCTAGCCTCTAGGATTATTCAAAACTACGATAACTTTTCAAACATATTCAATAATATTCATTTATTGAAATTCACTGAAACGTCCACAGCCATCATAGGATAATCATGTTTTTTTTTTTTGTATAATTCAAAACATAAGGTCTACAATTGTTGCAGTAGTTTTATGGGCTATACAAAATTAAGTTAATTTTTTGGGCCTGCATATTCCAAAATTATTTCATAACGTCTGTTGGTCTTCCAGGGCATTCACTGAATATGTTTAAATATATATCATAACATTTTTAAAGCTACTGTTACAACTGTAGATCTTAAGGTCTGACCTTCAGGACAATTTGGACGACTTAGCACATCTTAGAAATACATATATCTTACTTTTTTCAAAAATGTCTATGTTATTGAACACGAACTTAATCAAAGCACACAATTGCTCGTATGATAACGCTCGGAAAATTTTAAGCCTGAAAGTTACATGACTGAATGACTTACATTTAGTTGCGTAATCCTACGTTATCATTTCATTTCATTTTCATCATTTTTTTTTTTGGTTTTTTATTTAAATTTTGTTATTCACCAAATTCGAACGCAATATAGGGAAGAATTGGGCTCGCAAGGGACCGTCAACGAAAGTACACAAAGTTTACACAAAACTTATGCTTTTGTACAGTGACCCGTGTCTCATTGAGTATGAAACTAGCTACATTAATACTATAATTTAGAAGAAAAATTAGTAATCTCCATTTAATTCCAACTATCTTTGGAAGGTAGTTGGAATTAAATGGAGATTACTAATTTTTATACTAAATTATAGTTACAAGTATTCCACTAAACAGCTCAAACCCTCTAGGATACATTAATACAACAATTCAATTTCGTTAAAGAAAAAGAGGAGGTTACACATGCTTCATAGCATCTTGTAATAAGGTTCCAGGTAGTAACTCACCGATTGCCTGTCAATCTGTCAAATTTAAGAGACATTTACCGTAGGTTATCTCAAAATATAATGCTCCTGTGTTATTGGTTGAGCTGGTTGAAGATAATGAAATCATTGGGTATTAGACCAAGTATCTCTCGGTTGATACTTAGGAGATGAGCTTGGAAATTAATTTAAGCCTGAAATTGCCAGAAGGCCCGAAATGATTCTAGAGATTCAAGCTTCACCAATTCTTTCAATCATAATTTTATGGTGAAAAGGAACGTTCAATTTCCAGTTGTTAGAAAGATTTTTTTTATTTATTATTTCACGTCGGCCTATTTTCTCACATGGTGACAATCACCGATGCCAGGGAGACGACTCCACCACCTGGACCGTTAGGTAGACTCATGACTATGAGCCAAAAGCTTTACTTTCCTTCCGAACGAAGACGTGACCAGATTTTTTCGCCTCAGAAAAACCACTGACGTCGACTGGGATTAAACCCAGACCCACTGGGGGGGGGGGGGGCAAGTAGCAGTCACGCTTACCACTACACCACTTACGCCGGCAATTTAGAATGTAGTTGTACAAATTGAAAGTGTTTTTTAAATAAATAAAAAAAACTACCATCTCACTTTGTGTTGGCTTACTGGCGGTTTAAATCCGTTTAAAGCGGCTGTTTATACCATTAGTACCAGCCAGTCTAAATCGGAATTTGGTTTCACGTATAAATAATTTACTAGACGTCGTGTGAATTCACCGTACCGTTTACCATAACGAACCATGCTGCCTAAACAACCCTTTTACCCAACACCCAGTGATTTATCGTGGATGTGCGGAGGTGTTTTCGGATTCCTATAAAGGGAGTACCGCGTCAACATATTTCTATCCTTTCCATATCTGACATGCATTCAATCGGGGCCAGCGCCGGTATTGCCTTAGCCTTGGATCACCAGTTTCCAGGATGTATGTTTGTCCCAAGCATCATCTGTGGATTCTCTTTTTAATAGCAGCTGGTGTGGCAATAACTAAGTAGCTACCTCGGGCGGCCAATCATGTTCAGATCAAATTCGTTGAAGAAAACAACATTATACGTTTGATTTCATACAATAAAATAAGATATAAGTAAGTTAATCAAACGTTTGATTTTGGTTTAGAAATGTATGTAATAAGTGAATTGTATTTTCACTGTGGCAGATAAAGGGCGAACACGAAATTATTGCGACACCGAAAATGTCATGCCAATTTTCTTATAATGTTTAGAATCAAACCAAAATTTTAGGGTAGTTTTATACATATATTTACTTCAAAAATCAAAAGAAAAGTTAATCGATGGAGCCTTGAGTGTTAAATTGAACGCATTTTCGCTTGATGCCCTCCATCAAAGTCTTTACAGTGTCATCCGGTACCAGTTTCTCAGTTTTTTTTTTTCCATTTTCTTAACATGTCCTTCTCGTCTTTGACTGTCTTCTTGCTCTTCCGAAGTTCCCGCTTCATCATTGCCCAGCACTGCTCCACCGGGCGCAGCTCCGGACAGTTTGGCGGATTCATGTCCTTTGGAACAAAATGGACAGAATTGGCCTCATACCACTCCAGGACACTTTTAGAATAGTGGCATGATGCCAAATCTGGCCAAAATAGCGGAGCTTCGCCGTGCTGCTGCAAGAACGGCAAAAGGCGCTTCTCGAGGCACTCAGATTTGTAGATCTCGCCATTTACTGTGCCTTTTGTCACGAAAGGCTCACTCCTCAGTCCGCAAGAGTAGATGGCCTCCCAAATGAGATATTTGGAGGCGAACTTCGACATTTTCTTCTTCTTAAATTTGTCATCCACATAGAACTTGCTCTTGCCGGTGAAAAACTCCAACCCCGGAATTTGCTTAAAATCGGCTTTTATATACGTTTCGTCGTCCATCACACAGCAGCCATATTTTGTCAGCATCTTCTCGTAGAGCTTCCGTGCCCGAGTTTTAGCCGTCGATTGTTGCCGCTCATCGCGGTTTGGGAAGTTCTGTACCTTGTATGTATGTAGTCCAGATCTCTTCTTTGCATTCTGGACGTAGCTCTGCGACATGCCGATCTTTTTAGCCAAATCACGGCTTGAGACGTTGGGATTTGCTTTAATCATCCGCTTCACCTTTCCCTCCGTCTTTTTGTTCTCCGGTCCCGGTTTTCTTCCAGCTCCTTTGCCGTGGTCCAACGTCAACCGCTCCTGGAACCGCTTCAACACTCTGGAGACGGTTGAATGGTGAATGTTCAACATTTTTCCCAACTGCCGGTGCGACAGGTCAGGAAATTCCAGGTGTTTGGAAAGAATTTGTTCTCTCGACTCGCGTTGGTTCACCTCCATTTTCGTTGAATCGAAAAACACGACTTCGAGTTTGACAGCATGTAAACAATACACATCAATGAGAAAGTGTGCAAAATTTGGTTGATTTTTACCCAATGGTAAAAAAGTTATGCCCTGTTGAATGTGTTGCAATAATTTCGTGTTCGCCCTTTAATATGTTCGATCCACAACGTGCAAAGCTTTTGTCCAGATGTTACCCTTCTTGTAGGTTCCATCGTTCACAAGAGGGGATGGGGTGGAACACTTCTTCGTCAGCTGGCCATTTTGGTGGTTATTATTATACTCTTAGCCAGTTCAACTTTAACAGTAGGTTGTACAATTACGGATTGTGGCAACGATGAACCTTCGGTAAGACAATATGAGAGTGGCTAAGAGTCTTAAAAGTCGTATGGGCATCAAATGGTCGATAATTCAACTAAAGCGTTCAGTTTGATACCTCAAAGTCGTCGTTAAGGTTGCGTTGTGTGTTTTGAAAGCACGAGTTAGCAACGAAACTACCAAGGCGGAGACAGTCAAAATTGAAAGTTTATAGGAGAGTTACCAGAACGGCGAAAAATGTTGACAACATTAGGCAGCATAGGCAGGTTCAGCGTAATCTTCCGAAGCCGTCCATCAGGGTAAAAGTTTAAAGTTTTGTCCAAGAAAAATGAAAAAAAAAAAAAATCAGCGGAGCTTCTGGTTGACCAAATCCGCATTACTGATCCTTTCGTTTGACTTCTGTCACCAAACCTCGGACAGTTTCATATACTTGATATACGGATAGTTTCATAAAATTGATATTGTCTTCCACCTTTCCCTTGCCAGTTGCCTACACTAAAACTGCTTCCCAAAATGCTAGTCTGCCGTCCATACAGAATAAAATAGAACTTCGTCAGCATCATCGTTTACAACTTCCGGGATCGTGTTTTGGTCGTCATGTATTTTGTATTTTATCTTTATAAAAGTCGACAATGTGGCTTGTTTTTGTTTTAGCTCGATGCCCGGTTGAAGACGAGAGTTCCAGCTTTTTGAAAAACCTCGGGCGGGAAGACAACCGTGGTTCGATTTCTTCCCGCTTTCTTTGCTGTCAAAAAACGATCCACAAATACACTGATAGGCAAAATAAAGTGCCCACCTCTTCGTTTTTTCAATTTCTCTCATTTACTTGGTTCAAATTAAAGTAAACACAGTGTAGTTTTTTTTTCTTATTTTATTTTTTATATTCTTTTAAGTTTCACTTATGGAATACTGATAAAAAGGAGTTTTACTTAAAGAAAAAAAATCAATTTGTGTTGAAAAAAAACAGTGACAAAATAAAGTGCCCACTTCAAAAATCGATATGTTTTCGATAAGTTTCCATTGGAAGACCCCTCGATTGTTTATGTTTTGATATTTTGACATGTTTTGAAGCAAACGGCTCAACCTGGTGCATTTGTATACGTGATCGCATTTGATTCAATTGAAAAAAATGGAGAACGCAGTGCTTTCGAAAGCAATTCCCTTGTGTATCCGAAAATTGGTCGTTCGTGATGTGCAAAACGGTGAATCGCACCGGGCTGTCGCTAAGAAGTACAGTATCAGTAAGGCAGCGGTTGGCAAAATTCTTCTGAAGCTTAAAACGTTTGGATCAGTGGTGGATCGCCCTGGCAGAGGCAGGAAGCGGAAAACGGATGCGAGAACGGACACCAAGATCATGCGCGAAGTCAAGAAGAACCCGAAGGTAACTGTCCGCGAGATCCAGGAAACCCTTCAGTTATCAGTTTCCGGTCGAACTGTTCGTCGCCGTCTCGTAGCACAGGGGTTGAATAGCAAACTTGCCCGGAAGCGCCCATTTATCAGCAAGGCAAACAAAGCCAAACGGCTTAAGTTTGCTAAGGAGCATGCTGATAAGCCCCTAGAGTTCTGGAAAACGGTTTTCTGGACGGACGAATCAAAATTCGAGCTGTTTAACCGAAAGCGGCGGGTTCGTGTTTGGTGCAGATCGGGAGAGGAGCTTCAGGAGCGCCACATCCAAGGCACGATGAAGCATGGAGGAGGAAATGTGATGGTCTGGGGGTGTTTTTCGTGGGGTGGAGTGGGAAGCATTGTGAAAATCGACGGGATAATGACGGCAGATTCTTACATCAACATCCTGCGAGAAAATCTGGAGGTTTCGCTGATCCAGACGGGCCTTGAAGAGAAGTTCGTAGTCCAGCAGGACAACGACCCGAAGCATACTGCCAAGAAGACCAAGTCTTTCTTCCGGTCTTGTCGGATCAAACCGCTGGAATGGCCTCCACAAAGCCCGGACCTCAATCCCATCGAGAATTTGTGGGCGATTCTCGATGCCAGGGTTGACAAAACTGGTGTTACCAATAAAAATAACTATTTTGAAGCCCTGGAGCGCGCCTGGGAAGAGCTAGATCCACAGCACCTAAAGAACCTGGTCGAGAGCATGTCGAAGCGCCTGCAAGAGGTCCTGAAGGCCAAAGGAGGACACATCAATTATTGAAATGCTTTTATTTCACTTTAATTTATGTTTTCTGTAGCCTAAATGAAGTGGGCACTTTATTTTGTCACTGTTTTTTTTTTCAACACAAATTGATTTGTTTTTTCTTTAAGTAAAACTCCTTTTTTTGCAGTATTCCATAAGTAAAACTTAAAAAGAATATAAAAAATAAGATAATAAAAAAAATACAGTGTGTTTACTTTAATTTGAATCAAGTAAATGAGAGAAATTGAAAAAACGATGAGGTGGGCACTTTATTTTGCAGTGTAAAATTAATATTTAATTTGACCTCTTCGCGCCTCTATTACGGCTTGCAGGTGACGTGGCATACTTTAGATGAGATTTTGGATGCGTTAAGGGTTTAAATTCACCCTTCTCCAGAGCTTCGAATAGTTTGTCACGGTTGGTCACGTATCCTTTGTCAACGTTTTGACCCAGAACAGACCACATATTTTCGAAAGGATTCAAGCCCGGGCTTTGAGGAGGCCATTACTCTACCTGCTATGTATGCCAGACTCCTGAGATCCTTGTACTTCTTGAATAGTTTTCGCACTCCTCCAAATAGCTCGAATCATGTCACACTAACCATTAACAGTTGTTGGATTCAAAGGGAAGAAATCAAACCCTATTCAAGTCACCTCTGAAGCGTCTTCCAAGGCGCTCATTTTGAACTTTTTTTTATTTATTTTGTTTGTTTATGACATTAACTTCATTCTTAGGAAAATTAAATTTCTGAAAACCACTCTCTACACAAAATCAGACAGCAGATATTCAGCTTGTTTGAAAAAAATATTTTATATGTACTCGTTGGACTGCGTCAGAAATTATCATATATGATACTTGACCATACAGACCAAAAGTGGGCTTTTCAATCAATTGCTAAACCCTTCTCTATGTAAAAAGGCAAAACCTACCGAATTGTCAAAATTTGACCCACCCTAATCACTGTGCATGTGCTCCGTACCTGCCAAACCCGTGTCTTTTTCCGGCGATGATGGCAGTGCTGTTAAATTTATTTGATTTTTCTCGCGCTTGCTCGCGAATTGCAAATGGATCATTTCTAGCTGTGTGGGGATGGGGAGGAGAGGAGGAGGTTCTGTGAAATGTATTATTCATATTTGACGATACTCCTTTCACTCTTTCCGGTAACATACTTGCTGACATAGGGATTTGCTTGACTGCACGTGTAAAGTGATTGCTTATTTTGCCTTTTATGTTCAGCATTTAAATATGTAACAAGAGCTGAGGGCTTTCGTAAGTTGTAGGGTGACTCGTAAAACCATGAATAAGGATGACATATCTCCGGAGAAATAAATCGGAACATTAAGAAGTTTCGAATTGATTTTCAGAACATGAGGAACTGTTTTGATAACTGTGAACACAAAACGTTGCTTGCCTGACTTTAAACAAATAATAAGATCCGCACCACAATGTTCGGCTTTTTGAAATCCTTGGCAGTGGCTTATTTCAAAAATTTATGAAGAGTCATAAAACGAGACTAAAAAGGCACTGCCCGTTTATCTTCTATCGTATAGGTTCAGTGTTCCATTCGATGCAACGTCCTCTGCATTTATTCGTCTGTCATTGGAGGGAAAAAGAGTCGAGTGCTGAGACTAGGATTTAAAACGATAGATCTAATCAGCCAGCAGTCTGTGAGCTGAGCACATGCTCGAATTCCACCGGCTGCTGGGTTTCGGTGCCTTCCGGTGGTCAAATAGACAGGACCAAGAGATTTGTTCCCGATGACAGCGGCAGTAGCTCGGGAGAATGGTGGAAAGCTAAACGACCCAATTATAGCCATCATCCCTCGGGTATTCGAATTAGAAGCTGGCGGTTGGTAAACACGCAGAGAAGGGGCACATACTTTGCCAAGATTGTATCACGTTTCGGTTCATAATAAGCTCGTTTTTGGCGCGAGCAGTTACTGAAAGGATCATTCTGCTCGTTCATGTTACTGAGGGACGTTGGCGAGGGAATACAGGGGGTATTTGCTAGAGGATTAGTATTCGTTGATAATGCGTATCACTGGATGTTTCAACTGCAGCCACGTGGAATCTAATGAGTAGTGGTCCCACATGGATGATAGGCAGGAACTGATGCGACCGGAGGGATGATGAATCATTATAGGAGACTGGAGCAGTGTTTCTCAATCAATGGGTCGCGACCCATTTGATGGATTGCCAGTTGCTATCAATTTCATCAATTTGTAAAATGTTATCAAAATATCTGCACAATGTATGTCAATTGACATTAAATAATTGAATTTTCTTAGCAGCAAGAAAAACAAATTTAACATGTAGACATTGGATATGAGCCCAGAAAAATTCATTCTAAAAAAAAAGATCAGCTGAGGAGTGCATCGAAAAGCTAAATAAGACTAAAGACGATTCGCAGCTTTTCAAAGCAATGTATTTCATCCCAGCTTAACATATTCCAATATCAAGAAAACTAGAAAATCAACCAAATTGATGATATCAGTAATATACACTTTTGCCTTCATCCCGTCCTCTGAGCAAGAGAAAATAACAAATGAATACCTACCTTATTTTGATCTTGATAACTGGCCTTGCTATTTAAGAGCACAGATTAAGAGGTAAAACACACAAGCAAAATACCTAAGAATTACAAGCAAAATATCTCTCGAATAACAAAACTTGTTATTTGGGATACCTAGGAATACCTGAGAGGTACTATTTTGGTATTGCCTAACCTCAATTTGGTATTCTTGTATTATTGTGGGAACATTTTTATGCACTGAAAATTAATTTTCGTTTATATTATAGACTGTTCCAGAAAGTATAAGCACACTTTAAAAATAACAAAAGTCATGATGTATATGGAGATGTTCGCTCATCACCATGAGGCACCAAGAGTGCACATTAATGTTTTTGCTAGAAAGAAAGATATGAAGAGAAAGTGTTGAAAGTTCCGTCAGTGGCGGTAGGTCATCCTTTGCCTAACACCTCACTGCGGGGTAGGTCGGGGCACGGACAAGTCCGCCACCTTAACAGGCAAAAGATGACGTATGGAAAGCGCTCATATACCACTGATGGCTTTTGATAGTTATTCTAGCGATATATTGTATGCACTCTGTTTTGATGCGCACATGGGAGAGGAACTCTCTCCTTTTGTGCGTTTGTTTTGATTGATCCTTTTTGGGGTTTGTTTTGATGCCACGACCTACCCCGCAATGGGATGTTTTCTGATACATCAAATGAAGCTGGATCTTCCATAACCTTCTGTACCAGATTGCCAACGTTCTACCTTCCCGTTCCGTTAAATAAGTTTATAAATTTTTTATTTGCTTTACATGTCATCAAATTGCTAACCTGCCGATTGCGAGCTAGATGCTGCAGCAAACATCAATTCATTTCTGCTTGGACCCTTTTCCTGACCTTGTGAAGAGCTTTTTTGGGTGGTCCTTTGGTATTCTTAAGACATTCAATGTATTGAGAACTAGTTTTCGTTTTGACCAATTCGAGTTCATTATTTTCAACCTTTTTTGATGCCGATTGCTCTTCTTCCACAAATTGTTGAATTTTGGAACAAATCCAGAAGTTTTTTTTTTTTACAACCGTGATGAAACGCAACATAGGACTTCGCTACTAATTGTTAGCCATTTTGATTTTTAAAATGCTATATTCTTTGAATCAATATAGTTTTCAAGACCGAGTTTAACATTTATGAACTTTTTCAATAGTTTTTGGCCCAAAATTAACAATATCCTCCATTGAAATCGATGCGTAGAGATATTTACAATCGAGCGGTGCAAACATTTTGATAATCTTTTGAGAAACAACTGATCTATCAACGCTCAAAATCTGACCACTTTTCATGATGGTCGCATTTAATTTTTTTTAAATGTCTATACTGGAGTATAGAAAACATTGATGCATAAAATATTTTTTTCCCTTCAATCAAGTTAGTAACATAATCACCTTGGTTATAATATTTCTTTACTTTTCACAATATAATTGATGTCAACTGTGCCCTTACACAACACAAATGCCCTTTGTACATGGGATTCAGTCAACATTATGACTGAAGTAATGTGTGTCTAGTATGACATTATTAACGCACATTTTTCACTAATGAAGCTTAAATACGCTTACACATATTTAAGCAATTGTGACTCTGCCCTTACTTGCATGAAATTGACCGAATAGAGGGAAAGACTCGAAGCAGTTGATTTTTGCCAATAAATTCATCAACCGAAAGACTCTTTACTTTCGGTTGATGAATTTATTGGCAAAAATCAAACATGGTAAAGACCTGAAAATGGAAATCCACATATCTTCATTTTGAATGTGTTTTCCACCCAAGAGCCTCAAATTTTCTGTCATACGCCTATCCTGTTGAAAAGAGTTTCGAAAAAGTAATTTCCAAACCATCCGGGCATAATTTATCACCAGCTGGTTGATTTGCTTTGGAGAATCAATGTACACTGAAAATTTATTTTCGTAAATATCTTTCACTCATTTGTAAACAAAGATTGTGTACATAATACAAATGTCTCGTATATTGTACGAAACATATGTATTCCTCTCTATCTGGTTAAATGCTATCATTACACCTTTTTGTATCAAGCACAACATGTTTTTCGTGAAGACCAGCCTGTTTCTGTGTTAATCGTAGTCATGCATGATGGTGTTACTGCTGGCATGGGCGGGAATAATCAAGTATCTTCTCACAAGTCACTAGTGAGATCAACTACGGATTCAGTGACGGCTCTTCCCCTAAATATAGGATCAAATCCCATGTACGCAAAGTTGACGTAGGACTACAAAGCAATGTGCAATCTAGATCGCTTGATTGTTTAAAGAGTGGCTAAAATTTGTTTCGTTCGAAATTGAATTCCCATACACTAAACATTTCGCACTACAACCTTAAATATTTGATATAGCCTGTCTTGGTATCTAAATTCATACATAGGTTATCAAATTTTAACAAACAATGCCCCAAGGGCTGAACTGAAAACAGTTGTATTGTTGGCCCTGAAAAGGGCCATTTTGGGTTCGAGGGAACAGCTACTAACACCGCCTCATTTCGCCATGAAGCTGGTTTACTTGATCATGGCTTCGGTTCGCTCTAAAACCTCGTGTTTGGCTAGCTCTCTCGGCAACATGATCACAAGGCGGTTTGAATTTCCAGAGACGTTAGGGCCATCCGCCAATTGATTTAAGTTAGTCGGGCAGCTACGCTTTCAATCCGCTCGGAAATGTCATTTACGAAGCTGTTCATAATGCTTATTGCTTTGGAGGAAACGACAGTATCGGGTTAAAATGCTTCACTGTTTGCCTTCCGAGATGGTGAATCGAGAATGCACAATAAGTGCATATTGTGTTGATATGATCGACCACCTGAAAATCATTATCCTTATTGCGCTGTAGATGGTTGTGGTCTGTTTGGGAATTCAAAGTCTATTATTGCCGATAAACGTCTGGGTCGAAATAGTGCTAACTGAACGATAAAACAGCATTGGGAAGTAAATATGTAAGAAAATTATATTGTTAGCTCTTTAGATTGCATTTGATGGCCCTAAAAAGGACCGTTTGGTTTTAATAATGATATGGCCATAGTTGTATTTTCTACGATGGTAGAACCACATACTTTGCAGCCATATGTATGCTCCGACATTTTAGTTTTACATTCTCAAAATTATTTGATTCCTATCGAATGACTGAAATTTCAAACAGCACAAAAGAAATATTCAACCAAACAAACTCTTCAATAAGCAAACTGATTTGGTCGTACTGAAAAGGACGGATATAGTTGACGGGGGAGAAACATTGTTCACGGTTTAACTTGGGGGTTCTTCTTGGTATTCTTGGTTCACCTCCTCGTCGGTGCGGGTGGCCATTCGAGGTGACGTGTGATGATTCTTGTCCCGTTGTTGTCACGGGCGGCTTTTCCCATCAACTCGTAGGCTCAAGCAATCTTCTTTCTCACAGCGATGTTGACGGGAGTATCGGCCCAATCAGCCACCTACACCAACTTCTCTGGATAACGAATGCTCACCAGTGCATCCTCCAGTATGGTCGCACGCCTACTGCGTTGCTACAGCACATTTTGCTCTGCACAGAACTACGGCTACCGTAAGACTGAATCAAATTTTCATTCAAGGAAGTCAATGTGATACCTACTAATTGCATCAAAGGGGACGAACTTCAGTTATTGCGCCACAATAATTAGTTTTAATAAGTGCACGCTAGCGGATGATTTTCATAACAGAAATTTTCTAATTTGCTAGCCACTGCCAACAACTAATCCGCTATGCATAACTAGGAACTAAAACGAACTAAACCACATAGTCGGTCATTGACGTGTCACAATTCGGCTCGAATTATCCCTTCTAAAATTTCGTTCGATTGTTGTTCAACGGTTTTATGATATACTCCGGGACGCGGCGTTTAATGAATGCTATTTTCAGCCGTGACGCGGTAATTGAACTACAAACCGACAAAGAAAAATTCAACTAAACAAACTCTTTAGTTAATAAACTGATTTGGTCGTCCTGAAAAGGACGGATTTAATTGACGAGGGAGAAATAGTTTGCGATTCCCCTAGGGTTGTTTGTCTGGTCACGGGTGGCTTTTTCCCGCCAGCTCGTAGGCTTCAGCAGCCATGTCTCTCTCAGCGAGGTTGACGTGAGCATCAGCCCAACTGTATAAACGGTTTCATGTACTTCCGCTTCACTTTACTCAATTTTGAGAACAATATATGTTATATCTTTTCCTCACGAAATGTTACTCAATTTTCGTAAGAAGTGGATCTAATCAAAAATGAGTTGATCCACTTTTTAACGAAAATTGAGTAAAATATCCGAGAGAGAAAAAGAGATAGCATACAATTGTACTCAAAATTAGGTAAAGTGAAGCGAGTGTGGGCAACGACTGTTCGCCAGTGCACCATCCAGGGTGCTTGCTGCCGCAAACTGTGTTGTAACAGCCTCTGCACAGCACCACGACTGATGTAAGACTGAGTCAAAATTTCAGCTAAGAGCTGGTATGTCATGGCGTCGGATGCTATTGCACAAAGAAGGCTGGTACCAACGAAGGCAATGTGATACAAATTGCACCAAAGGGGACGAACTTCTGTTATTGCGCCACAATAATTAGTTTTAATTAGTGCACGCTAGCCGTGGATTTTCTTAACAGAAATTTTCCTAATTTGCTAGCCACTGCCAGCAACTAATCCGCTATGCATAACTAGGAACAATGGCGAACTTCACCACATGGTCGGTCTCTGATGTGTTGCAGTTTGGCTCGAATTATCCCTTCTAGACTTTCGATCGTTAGTTGTTCATCGTTTTGTGATAATATAATCGGGGATGCGACGTTTAATGAATGCCATGTTCAGCCATGATGTGGTAATTGAATTACAAATAGCACAATAGAAAAATTCACCCAAACTCTTTAGTTAGTAAACTGATTTGGTCGTCCTGAAAAGAACGGATTTAGTGGCGCACTGCACAGCTCCACGACTACCGAAATACCAACCTTGTTTGATAACTTGTACTTGTTTGATAACCTTCGTGGCTGCCTAGGAGACGTTCGTTACTTAAATATGAAATCTGTGCTAGGAAGTACAGTGTATTTGGTAAATTTACTCTGAAAAATCGACATTATAAGACACCACCTTATCTTTGCGTTATTTTAAATAGTTTAGTGTTGAAAATCAATAGTTTTCATTATATGAATCGATGCGTAGAAATATTTTCGATCGATTGGTGCAACAATTTAGTAAATGTTTGGAGAAACGACTGAGATATTAACGCTCAAAACCTGACCACATTTCATGACGGTCGCAATAGATATTTTTTTAAACTGTACCCCAGTATTGAAAACAAAGACGTAGTCCTACGTCAAAAAATCTTCCGCCTCGTACTTAGTGCGAGTGGTTATTACAAGGATTGTATGTTTTCATTATTTATTAGCCAGTTACTATGACATTTCATCTAAATTACTGATATTAGTTGTTTGATAGAAGAAATATTGTAAAGGAATATAATACATTGTGAACCGAGCTTGAAATGTTCAAATCGTCACTAGCGCCACACCAAAAGTTGCAGGCTTCAAGAACTATCGCTCTCTTCACTCCTCTCAGCTGGACAGCTCCACGTGGTTGCGCTATTTTTTCAACTAACATTCCGAGCCGATAAAGTAGATTAGTTAGTAGTTCATGCAACCACCAGAAAAACGTTTCTTTTGAATTTGTGACGAAATATTCGTAGCTTGTTTTTCGTATTTTTTTCGTAAAATGCACGTTTGTTCTTACTGTGTGGACAAATGTTTCGTACTTTTGACAGTAGCGTATGTGAGTGGAAAAAAATGGTTTTTATTCACACTACACTCGATCGCTGTAGAGTGAGAAGAAGAGCTCTCAAATTCACAGAAGCGAATGCAGTTAAATTCTCTGACGCGTGCGCCCCGGCTCTTCTGCTAATATACAGCAGTGATTGCAAATTCGCTTTGACGCTACATAACAAAAGAAAAAGAAAAATGTTTCTTCCCGCTTCCTTTTTTCGGACATTTTTTGCAACTCCGATGATGTTTTAACTTTCAATCGCACCAGCAAATCACTGAAAGAACACTGGTGCGCCCTCGCCCCAGTGTACGCGGCAGTGATCGCAGGCGAGAGCACGTGGGCGAAGACAGATGAGAGCACGTTGAGCGCGATCGTTTAAAAGAGAGTGTGGTTCACTCACTCCAGGTTGTCCCATCACAGGCGCTCACTTTCTCTCTGTCTATTTTTTACCGAATAAAAGAGCACTTTGCTTTATCTGAGGTGAGTTATGGTTATATCCTCTGTGAAGGTACAAATCTCACGCACCGGCGTAACATTAGTGCGAAATGCCATCTCTGCCGTGATATTCATCTCACTGCCAGAACATAACATATTTTTAACATGCTCCAAAAAATCAGTTCTACCCTTTTCTTGCATCAAAGGTTCAACTAGTTCCGAGATTGTGATGGACAATTTCTTCAAAAAAAATATTCTCAATCATCGTTTATCAGTGTTCAGTTTTAGCAAGGTTTTGGACCAAAAGAGGACTCACCTGGACAGAGGACCAATTGTTCAGATGGTTTGCTTGCAAATCGTTTTCGTTATTTTCTAGCAGCTTATCTCCTCGGTTTGAGGTTTTCTATAAACACATTTTCGATCTTTTTTTTCTAACAATTGAAAATGATACTGAATTATTTTATCTTACTTGGAGTCCCCGGCTTACTTAACTTCCTAAACACATAGTTTGTGGCGTGTCACCTCCCTTCATGTTATTTTTGAAAACAGCATGTTTTGATGAAAAAAAAATGCTTGTATCTTTTCATATTTAAAGGCTCACCCAAAAGTTTGTGTGTTTTAGTGAAAGGAAAATCATTTTACCGTAGAAGGCCGCGGAAAAATCAAGGGAAAAAATAACAGTTGAAAATCTCATTGAAGACTGCATTTTCACTGAAACCACACTTCTTTGATTTATGCCCTCTTAGTAATTATCAATTAACCCCATGTATTGAAACATCAAAGTGTTTAGTAAAACATTTAACATCATGTCACGAAATTTTATTTTAATAATTTTTGCGCCGTTTTAAGATATAAACCTTGGAAAATTGAATATCTTGAACAACAAAACGCTTGTATCATTTCAGTTTTAAAAGATAGTGTTTTGCTGTCTTCTTAAAAGTTGTGTATAAGTTAAAGTAAAAAATCTAGAGCAAAGTAGACTGCGGAAAACTCCAGAGAAAAAGTTAGAGCTAGAAAATTGATTTGAAGGGGTTCCTATGAAAAAATGCTACATATCTCAATAGAAAAATACAAGATAGCTAGCTGGGGTTTTTTGCCAAGTTTATAGAATCCTAGAGGGTTTGAAGCTGTTTAGTGGAATACCTGTAACTAGAAATTAGAAGAAGAATTAGTATCTTCCATTTAATTCCAACTACCTTGCTTATCTTCGACAGATACGCGTATCTTCGTCTGTAATGCGCAGACTTCTTCAGTGTCTCGTACTAATAACTCGACAGTCGAGTTATTAGTACGAGACACTGAAGAAGTCTGCACATTGTAGACGAAATACGCGTATCTGTCGAAGATAAGCAAAGGTAGTTGGAATTAAATGGAAGATACTAATTCTTCTTCTAATTTCAAGTTTATAGAGTTCTCTTATTTTAGAGTTGCTCTTATTGTGAGTTCTACAGTTTTGTAGAACATTTCTTAAACCTAGAACGTAAACAAAAATTTTTTTTTTTAAAAATCGTGCTCTAATGAACGCAGCTTATTGACGACCCCTGTTTCAAATACGCTTTGATGTTACCAAAAACTTCTTTGAAAGCACCAATTTCATTAAACATCATCTAAATCCCTATTTCGGTTCAATTTGGAATGGTCAGACTCGCTGACCAAGGAAGTGTGATATTAAGAATGATATGAACACGCATTGTAGCATGGAAACTAAGTCCGACAGTAATGGGTCCTCCTTTCTGTAAGACTTGATCAAGCTTTTATAACTGCTGATTATCCTGATCATGCCATTGTATGAAGGGCCAAAAAAGGGGGTTGGGTGGATAGATAGGCAACATCACTTATACGTTTCCACAGGGATATAAAGAATCTCCTTCCAACAACAAGATTGAACAATTGGTCGAAAGAGCAAGCTATCTAACATGAGGATGCTCCATTGGGCGAAGAAAAGAGCCCGCCCTCTATTCACAAACAGTTAGCAATGGGGAGTTGGTATTCCCAGTGCTTCAATCGGGTGCCCTGATGGTCCCTCCCATTCCCATGAAATATGCATACAATAGTGTATATATTTATATTGACTTATATAGACCGCTGACCAGGTAAATGGAAAAATTAAAATCAGGCCAAATGAATAAGTGTTTTTCAGCGAAGTTAAGTGAAGTTCAACAACAGAATTTATCAGAGTGTCCAAAACTATTCCGGTCCCCGTGCATTTAACAAAAACAACTTAAAGAGGACGGAGCAGCAAACGTTTGTCAAAAGCTCTCATTTTTTAACGACTGTTCCAGAAAGTATAAGCACACCTTATTTTAACGGTCACTTTGAATATAATGAAACATGTCAACATGTTTTGGCTGCGTCCTTTTGTTTGCACATTTCTGAATGACATAGCATCACAAAAGTACTTAGTTTTGTGTAACCTATCAAAATGCGCGGTCTTACTCCGGAACAACGAAGAAGTATCGTCACAAATGGTACACTGTGAGCAGACTCTCCTTGAAAAAAATGGCCAAGGAAGAGGGTGTAAGCGTCGGAGCTGTACGATCTGCGATTCGAAAATATGGAGAACAGTGTACGTTTGAAGGTGCGCCGAATAATGGTTGGAAATCCGGTCCTGTAAGTCCGGATATCGATACTAAGATCAGGGAGGCCTACGAGCGAAAACCAGCGACTTCCGTTTGGGATGTTGCGAAAAAACTAGGGACCTCGTCGAGCAACGTCAAGAAAGACTTGGGCTAAAAACATACCGGAAGCAGAAAAAAACCCAAAAGGAACCCAAAACTGGCCGCGTCCGCGAAACCACGGGCCCGCAAACTTTACGATTCGTTATTGTGTAGAAATTCTGGGTGTATGATAATGGACGATGAAACGCATGTGAAACTAGATTACGAAACGCTTCCCGGACCACACTTCTATACTGTAAGCGAAGACAAAGACATCCCCGAAACGGAGAAGGCAATTTTTACCGAAAAATTCGGTAAGAAGGTTATGGTTTGGCAGGCAATATGCGATTGTGGTTGAACATCTAGTCCGCACATCACAACGGAGACGATGAACACTCAGAAATACGTTAAGGAATGTCTCCAGAAGCGATTATTGCCGATGATCAGGCAGCACGAAGGTCAAGTAGTGTTTTGGCCTGATTTGGCGTCATTTCATTACGCAAAGGACACTTTAGAATGGTACAAAAGTCTAAATGTATGTTTCGTACCGAAAGACATGAATCCGCCGAACTGCCCGGACGCACGGCCAATCGAGACTTTTTGGGCCTTAACCAAGCTTCGAAAATTCATAAAACCAGCGGACGACATCCAAAAATTTAAAAAAGATTGGCCAAAAGTGGTCAAAATGGTGGGAAGTACCACTGTGCAGAAGCTAATGGGTCATGTTCGAGGAAATTTAGTAGTCTTGGCTATGATTAAATATTTTGAATTAACACAAATACAAATATGATTTACCATATGAAATTAATAAAACTAAAAAAAAACATGACATTTTTGTTATTTTGAAAGTGTGTTTATACTTTCTGGAACAGTCTATAATGTGTTAAAAGAGACAGAGTGACTACAGTTTTCAGCGATGTGAGCTGATGCGTTCCCAAATACTGCATTTGAAATTTTCGGAAGTACTTTAGTGTGAATGTAAACGTCTTTAATTCAACTGCAATCAGACTAAGAATGACTTTTGCTTTCATGTCATATCGTTCAAAGGAACTTTCAGTTATACCATTCCCTACAGCAAGGCCACATTCGCCTGGTATTCCACCTACCTGATCTGCATTATGTACAACCGAAACGACTTCGGAGAAGTGAACAGATGCAGATGGCCTCCATTTTTCGGTCTGTTGATGCTCGTTCTATGCTCTTCCAATTCCACGGTCAACTCAATCCATCTCAAAATTGAGTAAAACTTGTCTTTGATTCAGCATAATTGGAATCACTCTAGAAAAAAGTATACAACTTTTTTCGGATGACATATCAACGAAATCCGTTCGATTCGCTTCGACGACGTGAAATTTTGACGAATTTAGGTCGGATTTGACCCAATTTTGAATCGACTCAACTGACCGTGCTAAAAGACGGCGAAGGAGGCGGTTTCTGTTGAATTTCTAGCCGGTAAAAGGTTTCTCATTCGGCTTGAATCAATTATTCAAACCCCGCTCGAATCTAACTCTTGTACTCTGGCAGTTAACGGCAAGTTTCTAATCGAGTGGATCCGCAGAGGGCGCCGCTATATATTAGCAAGAAGCGTGTCTCTCGTTTCGACAAACTAGGTTGTACAGGATATCTTCAAAGTTTCATTCGACAAGAGTGGTCAATGCTCCAAATTCATCACATAAATCAATTGCACAGACACTGGCTAAAACCGACAACGTATAGTTTTTTTTCTTCTTGGTGGAGAATTTCCACCAACGTATCTCAAAATAAACATACATCCTCGAGTCGACTAAGCCGAGCTATTCATCAATCTCAGCGTCAACGAGCTTCACCTTATCCGTTTTGACGACTCATTTTTTTCGTCCTTTCCTCTTGAACTCACGCTCCGAGGTACGTGATTTTCCTCCGAAAATTGTCTCTCCACACACTAATCGAATCGAATAGGTATGGCCTCCCCCTGCTTGACTCCGATGTGAGGGGGGCGGAGTACTCGTATCGAATATTGAATATTACATAACCTTAACCTTGCAGTAAGCTTGAGTGAGTGATACGGTTTTATGACCCCCAACGATAAATCAATCTGCTCAATCCCTCTTGCTGCTGAAGAGTCTATTGAACGAAGAGGAACGTTTTTTTTACGATGCGGAATGTCATACCACACCGTCAGAATCTTTCACGTGACTTGGTAATCAAAAATTCCGGTAATATTATGCTCGCTCTGGGAAATGACTTCTGCGGCTTTTTGAGGAATCGAAATCAATTTGCGATCAACATCTGAATCAATATGCTCAGTACATGATTATTGGATGTGAGTGGGGAATTTATGTGCCCGTGATTGTTTCGAGTGAATTAATTTTAATTGTTCATCAGAAACGTACCGGAGTACCGCATTGCGAAAGATGCGTTCCAAATCAACGTTTACGCCCACCACAAACGGCACCGGTTCATGGAATCTTGTCGCGGATTTTGCTGGCCCGGAGACATCCTACATAATTAGCATAATAACGTGCGTTCTCCGGGGGACAATAAAGATCATTTTGGTTGGATTAGTTGAATGATTAATGTGTTTGTGAGCCTAGAATAACAATCCCCTTCCAGGTAATAACAGCAGTCTTGGAAACAGTGCTTTAAGAATTTTGTTTTCAAGGTTGGTCCGGGCTCAGGAATCTTTGGATAGAACACCACTGGAAGACATTAAAATATGAGCTGTGATGTACACTTTCATACAAAAAAAATATCACTGCAAATGCATCGTCAATTTTTGAATAGGCAAATGCCTGAAATTGGTCTTTTTGGAGTTTGAAAATGTAGAACCAATGTAGGTAACAATCAAAATAATCGAATACGACATGTAATTAAAATAGAACCTGGAGTGAAAGCATCGTATCCATGTACATATGCATCTTTTAGTAGATTCTAGGGAAACTAAGCATTTTTTGCCAATCTTTGGGGTTGAAACAATCATTTTTCTTTTGTTTATCGTACATTTTCGATGTGTACCCGAGCAGGAACGAATAACTTGATAACTGGCCTTGGTATTTAAGAGCTCAGATTCAGAGATAAAATACCTGAAGATAATACCAAATTGAGGTAAGACAATGTTGAATATTTTCATTTGTTAAGTTAGCAAACCCACTCTGCTACAACCATCAGCTTCCTTGATGGGTGCGAGAGTAACTCACTCTCGCCTTGATAAAGCCTTCTCTCTACTATAGTAGAAGGATTGATCGTTCTCGATCGGGTATCACAGATAGACGATAGAAAACCATTTATACTGAAGTTAGTGTGAAATAAACCTGCTTTTGAATCGGTCGTGTTTTGTAAAAGCCACAATTTTGTATTTTCATTTGCTGAAACCAAGAATGCTAGATAAACGTTAATATTATAGTGACCTTTTTTCGAAGAAGAACATACATGGTCCTTCGAACCGGATACCGGGCGAAGATTGTGCAGTGCAATAGTGTACCACATTTGCCATTGTGAAGATTCCAAAGAACATGGTACTTTAGTATTCAGTTTTATTCCTGTGGTTGGCGCATTGTTCCTGTAGCTGGTGCTTTGTTCTCGAGATTGGCGGCATTCTATGTAGGTGTCATTACTCACGCTGAGGCATTGGCTAATATCAACGGTGGTCAATATCCAGACGTCCGAGGGAAGTATACAGCGAGAAAGATTCCCATCATCAAGATAAGTACGGAGGTTGTCAGAGGTGGCGTCAAGAGTGCATGATCGGACGCCGATTATTGAATTGCATGTGGCGACTGTTCTATTCAATAAAGAAACAATTATCGCAAGTTTGCCTTTCACTGCGTTTGGGGTTGGAATTGTTCGCTGAGTGAGATCCATTTTGAATTTGTGGGCTCTGCTATTGAATTTCTCTTGTTAGTCATTTTGTGGGTTCTGTCAGGCGCGAGAAGTGCGATTACGCTGTTCTAACTTAATTTACGTCCAGTTCTTAAAGAGTGTTAATTGATCGAAATGCCTCCGTCCAACATTAACCTTCGGAAGCTGACGAAACGAGAACGCCAATTACGAGATGTGGTGGAGCCCATTGACGAATTTGTGCAGCAGTACCAAGAAGAACGTGATAAAGGATCGGTTCCAGCGAGGATAAAAAAACTTGATGAAATTTACGATGCATTCTGCGATGTGCGCTCGGACATCGAGATGGCGCTGGAAGAATAAGAGTCTGAGGAAGCGGAAACGAAGGATGCTGCGACTGCAGCTCGGTCCCCAATACCTTCAAACAGGGAACAGAGCTCCAAGGTTTTAAAGACATTCGTCAACCAATACTTCAAATTGAAGCAAGCATTGGAAGGATTCATGCGAGAAGATGGTCCAAACAATCAAATAGGTGTAGCACCACGGACTGATGCACCAGTATCTGCTATGCGTGTGAAGTTACCAGAGCTGAAGATTCCTACATTTCGTGGGGCTTTGATGGAGTGGATCACCTTTAGGGACACGTTTAAGAACCTAATTGTTGACAACCCTCATCTGACTGACATCGATCGGTTTACTTACCTTCGAACTTCGTTGGCTGGAGAAGCGCTGCAGCAAATTGCATCGATTGATTTAACAGCGGATAATTACTCTATAGCGTTGCGATCCCTAGAGTCACGATATGAAAACAAAAAGTTGCTGGTTAAATCACATCTAGACGCCCTTTTTGCTGTTACCCCGATGAAGAAGGAATCGTTTGAAGCATTGAACCATGTCATCGGCGAGTTTGAAAAACATCTTCAGATGCTGACGAAGCTCGGAGAAAACACCATAGGTTGGAGTACGCTTTTGGCTCACATGCTAGCAGGTAAGCTTGATTCTACAACACTACGTCTTTGGGAAACGGAGCATCGCTCAACGGATGTTCCGGTCTACGACGATATGATGCAATTTCTGTCAAATCATCGGACAGTATTGCGTTCAATTTCGGGTGAAACATTCACACTAATGGAGTCGAAAAAACAGCCGAAGGTAAGCAGTTATACGGCCCAGCCGCAATCGTGTCCTTTCTGCAGCGAAGGGCAACATTGGGCATAGCAGTGCAACCGCTTCAAAGGGATGAGAGTGGACGAACGGAGAAATACTGTGAAAGGCAATGATTTATGCTTCAATTGTCTTGCTCGCGGTCACACTGCTAAGTTTTGTTCGCGAGGTACATGTCGCATTTGTGGACAGCGACATCACTCACTACTGCACATTAACACTAGCAATAATGAGCAACACGGCTCACAGTCAAACAAGCGCTCGCACCAAAATACACAGAACCCACACTCAAGTCAGACGTTTTCAATTGCACAACAAAGAAAGCCAACACAACCTAATCCTCAGCAATCCTTCAACCAATCTCCTAAACAACCCATTCCTGTTGCCAAACCAAGCATGCCAAACCCCACGCCACCTGCCGCAGACACTCCAAATGTCGTACTTGCAGCTCAAGAAGGTAAGGTGTCACGATCGGTTCTGCTAGCAACTGCGATCGTGATCCTTGAAGATAATTTTGGAAACACTATGCAAGCTAGAGCACTACTTGATAGTGGCTCTCAGCTCTGCTTTATTTCGGAACGCGCATCTCAGCGTTTAAGTTTCAAGCGATCTCGTGAAACACTCTCGATAAGCGGCATAGGTCAAGTTGCTAAAAATTGCAAACAATCCATCTTCGCTCGGGTTCGCTCTCGTATGTCGTCGTTCACTGGGGAGGAGGTATTTTATGTGCTTCCACAACTCACGCTTAACCTTCCCATCCGGAAAATTGATTCGACAAGTTTGCAACTTCCGGGCGACATCGCTCTTGCTGATCCACTCGTCCCAACTCTTGCCAACACGTGTACCGAAAGGCTGGAAGATTTGCTCTCACGATTCTGGGAACTGGAGTCGTGCAAAACGAATAGTGTCCTATCACTGGAGGAAT
The DNA here is from genome assembly GCA_034211315.2 of Aedes japonicus. NCBI lineage: Eukaryota > Metazoa > Arthropoda > Insecta > Diptera > Culicidae > Aedes > Aedes japonicus. Next base: position 25,337 of record JASCZW010012798.1, read on the forward strand.
ACGTTTGTGAAAAATTGTTCGACCGTACAACAGTACGTGATGCAACGGTGCGGTTCATTGTTACGCTTCCTAAAAAGGATTACATACTTCGTCAACTAGGAGACTCGAGATCTACAGCATTGCGACGTTTCCTGTCTCTCGAGCGCCGACTGGATCAGAATCCGGAACTGAAGCTGATGTACAGCGAATTCATTCACGAATATATTCGCATGGGACATTTGGAAGAGGTAGTTGCGGACGAAGATGATGCTGCTTTGCCGCAATACTTCATTCCACATCATTGTGTCATTAAACCCGATAGTACGACAACAAAGCTACGAGTGGTTTTTGACGCATCGTGTGCTACGTCAACGGGAATCTCCCTCAATAATGCCTTGATGATGGGACCCACGGTTCAGGACGACATAATTTCGATCGTACTTCGGTTTTGGTTTCATCAAATCGCCATCGTAGCAGATGCCGAAGAAATGTATCGCATAATACTGCAACAGTGGGCGGACCGAAAATTGCATAAAATCATCGCGCCTTGCAGAATTGGATGGACACAACTACCCTGAAGCAGCAAAAATTCTCAGCAAGAACTTTTATGTTGACGACTCACCTCTACGAGAAAACAACTGCAAGTGTTCCAATATCTTCCCAGTCGTATTTCCACACCGACTCAATGATTGTGAGGTATTGGCTTTCATCAAACCAGTCGCGTTATCAGATGTTCGTAGCGAACAGGATTTCGGAGGTGCAGCATCTAACAAAAACACCGGAGACACGTATCAGAATAGAGAATCCGGCGGATGCCTATCGCGTGGTGTTTCATCTGCTGATCTAACACAACGTATATGGTGGAAGGTCCAAGCTGGCTGAAAGAATAAGTTGCTGCGGACAAGAAGTACTTTTGAAAAACCTTGATCAATCACACCTCGAAGAAGGAGCAACTGTAGCATCGGTGGCCACCATTTCACCACCAAGTGAAATCCTCGCTCTACGCTCTACACTACACCGACTGGAAAAACTAGTTTCGATGTTGCTACGATTCAAACACAACGCTCTTAATGCACGTGGAGCAATTTGCAAGAAAACAGGTCCAGTGACACTCACGGAGCGAGAAGACGCTCTACTGCATCTGGTGAAATTGTCGCAACAGGAATGCTTCGCTCAGGAAATCATCGATATCAAAGGGAAAGGAGAAGTCAAATCTACGTCTCGAATCAGCTCGCTACATCCACGGTTGATTGCAGGCGTACTGCGGGTTGGCGGCCGGTTAGAAAATGCCCAAATTTCGGACAACCGGAAGCATCCCATATTGTTGGACAAAAATCATCCATTAACATTTAAAGGGTGTATTCGATAAAAATGGCACACACATATATACTTATCAAAATTAAACTGATTATCGGATTTTCTTGAAATTTTCAGGGAATGAAGAACTACTAATGAGTTTTGATTTACAACATTTGTTTTATTCAATTTCGTCTCCCATCCCGAATGCCCGCACCTTCCTTTTCACTCCACCCATCAAATTTTGTACAACCGATTTTCCCAGTGTTTTTGTTGTTTTTATCCAAATTTTCTTCAATTCTAGCTCTGTTTTTATAGTTTTGGACGTTTGCGAAGTTCCGTTTTCATAATTGCCTCAGCATTTTTCAATTGGACGAAGTTCCGGTGAATTTGGTGGGTTCATATCCTTTGGCACAAAATTGACTCCGTTGGCTCGGTACCACCCAATACGTTTCGAGCGTAGTGGCAGGATGCTAGATCAGGCCAAAACAGAGTTGATCCTTTGTGCTTCTTAATGAATGGCCAGAGACGCTCTTAAGGCACTCTTCGTGTAAATCGCAACCGTTTATTGTTCCGGAAAGTGATGAAGGAAGCACTTATTTCACCACATCCGCAAATCGCCTGCCAGATTAGAAACTTCTTTGCAAATTTCGATAGTTTCTTCTTTCGAACATCCTCTGAACATCGAACTTCGACTTGGCAACGAAATATTCTTGCCCAGAAAGTTGACCGGAACTCGGCCTTGACGTATGTTTCGTCATCCATCACGATGCAACCGGATTTGGTGAGCAGCTTCGTAAAGTTT
>JASCZW010012799.1:0-27412 GCA_034211315.2 Aedes japonicus
TCGTTTAAGATATTTAAATATTCTTGATGAGAGATATTATTATATGAAGGTTTTTACATACATAAATTCATGTTCAGGTTGAGGAAGCCAGCATCAATTGTATGTAATCGGCTCGGCATTTAGGTATACATCGCCTTCTGGTTTGAGCTGTATAGCGGTGTATATCTGCATCTTATTATTAGTTGCATATCATTGTTGTTTAAATTTGGAAAATTATAACAATAATACTAAAGAAGTTTTATCTGCTTCAAGGTTGCAGGGAGGGTATTTCCAAGTTGTATAGATATTTAAAGCATTGCAGCATAAGGTATTTTTTGTAATAATTGGGATCAGCGGATGTTATTTTATATATTTTTTTTATATATAATGCTGTTCAATTCTGCTACGTTTGTATTGGATTAGATTAGATTACATCAGTGACCATTAAAGCCAATGAAATCCACTACAAATGAGGTATAACGGTGCATGGAAACGGAACAGCACATTGACATTTTAGATACACTATTCTTTATATTAAATTTCAGGTCATCCATGGAGTTTCCAAGCTTCATAAAAAAAAATCGGGGCTATGATACATTATCTAAGCTTTTAGGCTCATAAAAGATATGCAAATCCTTCTACAATTGCAACATGCAGACATGTGTAATAATTACTATCCTTTTACATTATAATATACCTTTTTTATAATCTATAAAACATAGCATATTGGCTTTCCATTTTCATCGTTAATTCTTATTATTCTTACCTCGGAGCGTATGGTACGGTATGTCCACGCATCTTTCCTCCCCTATAGATTCTTAAAATGCGTTATGGTTCCAATCTATTCATTTGAATCCAACTCATTTTACAGAATCACCTTTACAGTAAATGCAACGCAGTAGGCCTAGCCGCTTTGACGCTTGTATCATGTCTTTGATATGCTGCAAGCATCAATATTGACAAAAAAATAATTGGGCGTTATCTGACACAATTATTTCCAGAATCTTTCTCGTACTGGCTGCGGTTGTATTAGATTAGATTAGATTAGATTAGATTGGATGTTCCTGGAGAAGACTCGATTCATCTGTCCGAAACATGATGTTGCTAGTCTGCTGCGTTTCCAAAGAGTTGTTTCCATCGAAGCTTTTCAGAACTCAGAACGCAGAGCGGCAAAGCATTCCGGTTCTAGAACATCCGTCCGCTCCATCGTTTGTCGTTGGCAGTGGACCACAGCAAAGTTTTTCGTGCGTCAGTGAAGTGTCAAGCGGTGTCATCATCGCTTGATGTTGTCAAGGTGACCAACTAAGGAGAAACGTCCTGTATGTTGGCTGCAATTAACACGTATTGATTTTCAACATTAAACTATTCAAAATAAAGGAAATATAAGGTGATGTCTTATAATTTTGCTATACAGAGTTAATTTACTAAATGCAAAATATTTTCCTACCACAGACTTCAAATGTAAGTAACTGAAATCTCAGGGATATATTTAGAAGGTTTACACGATGTAGCATCCGTTCAATGTTGTTTCAGGCAATGAGCTAGTTTTGAATTGGCAGCTGGCGGGGACAAGCATCCTTGGAGGTTGCTGATGGCTCTTAGCCTTTGGCATGGCAACCATCGCTAGGTCGCCAGTGGTTATGCAGTCGGGTAACCTAGCCAGTGGAGAATTTGAAGCCAGCCGGTTGGCGCGACTACGAGCGAAATAAGTGCAATGATTTTGATTTTGAGTAGCAGAGAAATTAGTTATACTGCCCTTAAACTTTAGACCCTTCTTGAGTTGCAGTAGTTCAGAGATAAGTCAAGGATTTTGTGCTTGAAATACTGTGACTGCTTTTGCATTGACCTCTTTTTTCTTGCTTATTTGCACCGAATTCAATGCATCTTGTTCTAATTTTATTTTTGCTAGATATTGTAATAAAATCCGGCTTTAGGACATATTTTTGGCTTTTTTTCTGAATTTTTCACCAGACCTTTTTTTTGGAAAAGTGAGATACTCAATATATCGATCCATGTGAACTAATACTGGGTAACGATTCGGTCCTGGTTTGTGCATTGAAATCAAACAAGACGATTCATCGTCCCTACCATTAAGATCATCATCAGCATCAGTTGTCTCTCAGCTCCATCGACTGCAACCTGATTCAATACTGGAGACGAGCTGTCTCAATTGAGTTGTAGTGGGACATCACCATCGATTTTAATTTCATAATTTGTATATAGTTCGGTGCCCATCAAATAGTTCATCGTTTGAATAATGGAACTTTGGCGAATTTGCCATTGCAAACAGCATTTACTGGAATTGCAGCTTTGTTAAGATTATCAAGATTTCTTGGAATAAATGTGACCATCTCGAGCACATCTACCAGAATCTGAATCACATTGCCTTTCATGCCATATTGAGGATAGTTGCACGGTAATTATCGCGGTAAGAACGAATTAATCATCCGTTCTTCCAAATCATTCCGATGACTTACATAAGTAGGCACTGAGGGCAGCTTGATTCCCCAACCGTCTGCGTTTCACTCGCTCAATATTAGCGCTCATCTCGCGATTGCGATAATCTGTGCGTGTCCTGATTTCCTGCATCCGCTGAGTATTGGCTATCAATTCGTGACTGCGGTAGTCTTCGCGTGTTTTGATTTCCCTTATGCGCGCAATATTTGCCTACACAGAAAAAAAGTAGGCTAGATTCAGGCGTTATCTGGCCTCGATTTATATGAAATATCCCATTAGTTTCTGCCAAATCTAGCATTCCCTTTAAATGCATTAGTTAAAGCAAAAATTCAATGTTTCTTTTTATCTATGTATCATTTCCTGATTGCGGTTATCTTCATGTGCCCTTATATCTATCATCCGCTCAGCGTTAGCTACCATCACATGATTATTGTATTCTTCGCCCATTCTGATTTCCCGCATCAACTGAACATTAGTCACAATCTCCTGACTGTGGCATACGCTCAGCATTTGCTGCCATCATTAGAGTACGATAATCGTTGTGTGCTCTAATTTCCTTCATGCGCACTTTCGTCATGAGTCTTGTCTTCTCTCTGAGACCAGTCGCTTCTCCAAATATTTACGAAATGTTTGCCCTAATCGTTAGGAAATATTTCCATTTTAAATATTGAAAACTGTTGATTTGAAACATACAACTATTGCAAATAACGCAAATACAAGGTGATTTGTTTTCAAAGTTACTAAATTTACTAAATGTCAAATATTTTCCTATCACAGACTTCAAAGAAAGTAAGGGAGATTTCACATTGCAGCAGAAGACAATCTAAACGGATTAATTTTCGCAGAATGCTTCGTTCGTTCGGCAGTCTTGGAGCTGTCCATAGGATTGATTTGGCAAGTGGCGGTGACAAGTGCCCTGGTGTTTTGACGAGCAACCACTGCCCCAAGTAGCCGAAGGCTCTACCCCTTTCTGCAAGGCAACCGTTGCTAGGCAGCCATAGTTTATGCAGTCGGTTGACCAAGCCAGTGGTGAATTTGTAGCCAGCCGGTTGGCGCATCCACGAGCGAGCGCAATCTAGTTGACTTGTTATTAGCAGATGATTGATTTCTATCATTTGTATAAAATGGTAGCAAATATGACGCTAGTATTACTGGCTTATGAACTGTCGCACAATATTCGTAAGGATGTGAGTGGGCCATGTGACAGGTCGAAAACATTTACCATTTGAAATCCGTCCATTTCAAGGCGCCCAATTTGAATTTCCTAGCTAACGAGTTTGTTTGAACGTGAATATATCCAACATACCGTTTTACCGTTAACTGGATCTGTTGGTTAATCGGTGGCAAACAAAATTCACCTCTGCTGCATAATGCAATCTTCTGTACCATTTCGAACGGCTCGGTAATTTAACTTTAATTACTCCGATGCGCAAATGTAAAGCGAGCTTATGCGAAGAGCAGCATGCCAAATAGATTTTTTATAAAAGGCGACCGTCACCATATTCAAAAAGAGAATGATTCATTTTTTACATATTTCATTACTCACTGTAACGTAGTCCTACATCTCCTTTGCGTACAACCTTATTGGGCTGTCCCTTGTTTCTTTAAAAACTTACTGTTTTCGAAAGAAAGCATATGACATTTTTATTTTTAAAGTAGTATAGTTATTTCTGCGGCTATCTCTGTGCTACGCAGTTGGCCTGGCCAGTGACAAGAAAAATGTTGTATTCAAGAAGTCGTCATTTTCCAGGATGCCTTCAAGAATTGTGTGCGTCAGAATGATATTAGCTTAGGTTGGAAAGTATATCTCATATGTACTTCGCTTGGCCACATCGCGGATGGAAAGGTTCGGATTCCGCATAATCATCCTGAGTAGAGCATTCCATTGTAATTTGAGGTTACCGACAGATCCTGGTTTCGGATCAACCGTTAACTGATCCCGGTAGCGTTGTCAAATGCTACTTAATCTCGACCGAGGAGTTCACAATTATTTTGCTGTCATGGTGTGACTTATACAGAGCCTCAACAGTTTTTGCAGAATTTTGTCCCGCACTTGTGGTTCCTGGACTCAAGACATATCTACTTCCAAAGCAGAATATCTTTCGGAGACAATGTAAACTCAGAAGTACATCGAGGAGAGCTTCCAGAAGCGTTTATTGCCAATGATCAAGCAATATGATGGTCCAGTCTTATTTTAACCTGGTTTTGCATTATGTCATTACGCCAAGAACAAGAGTGGTGCAAAACCCAAAATAGATTTGGAATCGCCTTTCTGAGCTTTGACCAAAGCAGTGCTCGCAAAACCAGCGGATGGCATCGAACAATTAAAAGGGATTGATCAAGATGTCATCTGCAAAAGCTAAGATGATGGGAAGTTCCAAGAATTCTTCTCTCATTACATTAAGCTCCGGTATCTTCTTCTAGACATTTTTTATAGTATCTTTCATAACCAAATTGAAAAGAGATGGAGATAGTGCACATTCTTGCTTTATGCCTTTTCCTCTTACACTTTCTTCGGTGAATTGCTTCTGCCAGCAAGCTCTTGTCATTTCTGCATTGTAATACCTTATCGCTGAGATGCGAGAGTACATTTGATCTAGCAAGAATTTCCTTTAGGTTGTGCAAACTTACGTTGTCGAAAGCCTTTCTGATGTCCAGCGCTGCTGAGGTATAATGGTTTTCCTGCATTCCAGCGCTCTTTCATTATCTTCTTTGCCACGAACATATGATCATCAGTTAGACCTTCTTTCGGTAAACGCAGCTTGAAAGATCTCCAGTAAATTCCCTTAGCCTATGTTTTATCGTTGCAGCGTTGCACAAGCTGATACTCCTAAAATCATGTATGTCTTTTGGGTAGGTAACCTTAGGAATTGGCACTTGAATAGTCGTGTTTATCTCATCCGGCATTTCGTTTTTAATCCACATTGTTTTCAAATCTTCATCAACTCTTCCTGCGTTTCCTCATTTGCGTACTTAATATATTCCATTCTATCTCCATCTGCTCCTCCTGATTTCCCGTTACACTCTTTGCTAATAATGTTCCGCATCTCTTCCTTTATTGGTGGTTCCGTCATTGGGCACGTATCTCTAGTTTCCATCAGTGATATATGTGGTCCTCCACTTTCTTTAACAGCCTGGTTCCATTTTACCATCGGGATGTATGCGTTTCTATATATCTTTTTCCGGCAAGAATCCTTTCAAAAATTCGTTCGATTGTTTTTATTTTGACTGCCTCATCAAAATTTTTTAGCTCCATATAAAATTTCTTTATCGATTTCTCGTTATGGTTCCTCACTGCCTGTTCAATTCCTGTCTCCTATCCTTCAACTTCCATTTATAAGGCAATATATGGGTGTTTGCTGGCTAGTTGTAAAACCTTGTTAACTCTATTTCTTATTGGTGTAAATGGTACTTTGCTTGTCCTAAATACTTCGCTTGCTGCTTTTTTCATCTTTTCTGTAATCGCCTTAAGGAAGGTCCATTAATTTTGTCATGCAGTAAGGAGGGAGGGGCTGGAGTTTGGGAAACAATCCATACAAAAAAATTGTAAGGTCCATACAAAAAACGTCACAAGAGGGGGGGGGGGGGGGGTATAAAAAGTCACTTTTTGCGTGACATAATTAATGGACGCTTCATCCACGCTACACGCTTGAATATTAATTTCTATTTTACGTTTTTCTAATGCTTTTGAGTATTTTTCCCTGATATACTTATGCTTAAGATTGGATGGGTTCATTGTTGTTTAATTTTTAACTTTTAGCTCCTTTTCTGTTCCATGCTTAGTTTTTATCCTGGTTCCTGTGACTATCATTTTATGATCAGTTTCAACTGGTTTCCAATGCCCTCTTATGAATTTTATGTTTAAATTACTCTCCTTCGGTTATAATATATGGTCTATCTGACTTTCTCTTCCGCCACTTCTCCAGGTCACTATCCTTGAGGACATGTTAATTAATTTATAAATATAAATTTATAAATATATATTTTTAAATAAATATAAACATTTTAAACTTTTCTCCGTTTTCGTTCGATGTATGAAAGCCTAATTTATCTCCTACAATTTTCGTTATTTCAGGTGTGATGTTTTCTTTTCCTATCTGAGCGTTTCAATCTCCAACAAGTAATAAGTTTTTCTTATATTCTCCTGCTCTACGATCTTCCTATTTCTGAGTAAAACAAATATCCTTTTTATTTGGACCGTGCACGTTGATGATCCAAATTTTCTTTCCGTCTACAATAATTCCACTGAAGTTCCTTGACTTCCTATTTCTCTACAATTTGATACTGTAATCCCTGTCGCTTTCCTTGTCCAAATTTCTAATCCTATTGACTTGTTTTGCCCAATTGAAACTAAACACCATTCAGAATTCATAGTTGAAATCACCGCTGCCTTAACGTTGACTCCTTGTGATGCGGCAATATCTATGTTAAGCGATTTCAGTACTTTATCAATTTCATTTCTTTTCTCTGCCTTCGAACAACCTCTTACATTCAATGAAGCTATCAACAAGTTTCTTACCTCGTTCTTTTCAAAGTGTTATTTTGTTTTTACCTTGACTCGGCGTATTGCGTATATCAATTTTTTTTTATTTTTTATTTATATTCCTTTTGGTGTATATTAAGCCCTTAAGCATTATTTTTCTCACTTATGGTGTACTGTACTCGACCGTACCTAAACCAACACTACCATCCGTTTGCTATCGGTATTCTTCCTCCCTTATACCAGAATGACTCGTGATTTTCCTCACTTCCACCGCTTTCTTCTTTACCTCTCTTCCGACAATACACTCAGCTTCACTTCCTCTCTTTCCAGTATAATTCTTCTACGTTTTCAATACCTCTACCTCCACATATTCCGCTGCTCATTCGTTAATTTTTTTTTCTTTTGTTGCTTCTGTTTCTATGCGTTGTCCGCATGAGTTGCGGAACTCTTCATTCTCAATCATTTTCCGATCTGCTTTAACCGCCGTCACAATCCTCACCGATCATTTACTGTCTCTCTCTCCAACTTGAATCAAGGAAACTCTACACTTGATTTTTTTTGATTCTGCTGCTAAAAGCTAATAATGATAATTTAAAGCTTCTCTGCTAAATGATCCTGCCAATCTTTTTCGATCACTGTCCTCACTCGGATATCCACCGTACCCTCCTACCACATCTAAATTTGGTAAAACACGAGTTAACCTTTTGCAATCGACCGCCATTCGTAAATACCGACCGTTCGCTTTCAGGTCTTGATACTGACTGAAAAAATGGACTTTATCCGGATGGGGGACGAAAACATGCGTCTAGGCGTGTTTTGCAGTTCTTTCTTCGTTTTATTTATCAATTCCTCCTCAGTTTTCACGACAAAATTGTTGGAGTACATCTTACGCTTCCGATTGGCCCAGAAATTCTTCATGAGACGCAGCTGGGGGACGTTGGCCGGGTTCGCCGACTTGGCTACCACATTGATATTCAGCCGCGCTAGCTCCTCCAACGATCGCTTCGAGTAGTAGGCCGAAGCCAGTTCCGGCCAGAACACCGCGTCTTTGCCCTTATGGCCCTTCTGGCAGGCATTTCGTACTATAAATTTCCAGTCCGGAGGGAAATGCAGTTCACCTCGGAGCTCACTTCCTTCGTGGAGGAAGTAAAATACGATGTGCCCTGCCAATCGTTGCCATCCAGGGTGAGATAGATCTCGTCGTCCATCACCATCGCATTGCCTGCAGCTCCGAAACCAGTGGACGCGACTTCCGCTTCCTGACATGTATGTTCATGTTGGCCAGTTGAACCGACTTCCCAGGCAAGTGCTCGCAGCGAGTTAGGCACTTTTACCTCGGTCTGCCTCTTCACCCTCATTTGGAGCTTCTTGTCGCTCAGGGTTGTCGGCCGTCCGGAACCGGGCTTTCTATCGATGCTCTGATTGTTGTCTAATAGTGCCAAGATGTTGTAGATGCCGTCACGGGCGTATCTGGCGTGCTCAAAGTTCCACAGGATGTCCATTTTCGACGCAGCGGGGTGCCGTTCTTTAAACGCGCACACTTCTGAACGGAGTTGCTTCACTGTTTTTGCCATCACGGCTAGAGTTTAACTGATAAAGGGTGTACGGAATCATAATGCGGAATTGTAAATTGCGACACTCACATATATTCGGCAAAATTCGCCTGTTCAAACAATCATCTTCAAACTTTCAGGGAGTAAAATAAAACATGTTATGAATATTTCCCCATGTTTGTTTTAGAGCTTTAGAGCTGTCAAATTTTGTCCGCTGACTCATGGGTTACTATGGTTGATGCTCCATGGGCTGTTTCGTCAGTGCGGGTGAAGGTAAACCCATGAAAAATCGGCTAGCTATTTTTTCTAATGCAAATGTTACGCTTGACAATGGCCCAACACTTTTCAAAGGGACGAAGATCTGGATAATTTTGTGGATTGATACTTTTCACCATGAAATCGACATTATTCTGCTCATATTGTTCTATGACTTCACGGCTGTAATGATAGCTGGTTAAGTCAAGCCAGAACTTCGCCGGACCTTCGTGCAATTGGATGAATGACAAAATTCATTTCTGAAGACACTTCTTTTTATAAACTTGTCCGTTCATATTCGCTCCAGCGATGTAGACCTTTGTTTTTCTTCCACACTTGCAGATATGTCCTAAATGCAGATATGTCCTAAATACGTAAGTTTCATCGTTCATCAAGGTACATTCGTTGTACTTGGTCAGTACTTGCTCGTACAACTTTCTTGGGATGTTTGCTGATATGCAACAGCGAAATTCTTCTAAATACAGATTCACTAAATCACGCCCGGATATCATAGGATTCTTTTGGACTGCCCTGACTATCTTTACTCGTAGTTTCCAGTCGTATGCTCCATTTCTACCCTTGTTTTGTTTCTTTCGATTCAACGTGAGTCTTTCCCGCTAACGTTTAAGTACGATATTTCAAGTCCATTTTGGAAATTCGAGAACCTTTGAGATCATTACCCTTGACCACGTTTGGTTTTAAACTTAAGTGTGCCTCTCACGTCTTTCGGGCTCTATCTGCAATAATTTCTGAATATGTGTATGACTCTTGATGAATTAATTTTAAACCCTGAATAAACAATCCTTGTGGAACAAAACGCTGTCATTAGTTTCTCCTTATGTCAACTAAAGGCGAAAATAAAATCAAAAACCCTACCTGCAAAAGGCAATCGTGAACTTAACTGATAAGAGTCTGATACGTAATAGATTTATAGACGGGCTGGTACATTGATAAGAAGAGGAATCCACTGTGATAAGAATGTTTTGATTTGTCTACTTGTGGGTCAATTCTGTTATATGAACGATAAGTATTCTGAAAGTCGTTAACGAACAAAGTGTATGCCATCTGTTGTCCAGGAGGTCTAATTTTGAGCAAAGAATTTTGTACCTAGCACACAAATGACTACAATTTAAAAAAATGCGAAATACTTGAATAAAATTTTATTCAGTCTAGATTGTGATAAAATGTGTTGAATCTTTTTATTTATTTTGCTGAGACCAATGCTGAGGCAACAAATTTCCGAGCTCAGCTTAGTGACGTGCCGGAATTTGGTAATTTATATCCTTCAACGTCCCGATCAACACCGCTCTCAATTAGTCGTGTTTATTCAGTTTGGATGACACATATTGGGCAGCAATCATAACTTTTCTGCGACTATGTTGATACTTTGTCATGTTATCGATCAAGTACATGTCAAGTTATTGATAGCGGACTGTTCTTTTTTATCATCAGTAACTTTGTGAACAATGGTTCCTAAAAAATAGTGATATAATGGAATACCGTATATCTGGATAACATTGATCTCCTTTTAAACGTAGGACTGCGTTTCACTTTTCTATACCGGAGAGGTTTTTTGAACGCTCATAACGCTAGTTTGTCTCAACAGAATAATTTCATTTACACACTATTTGATGATTAATACTTCCAAATGTTTTTGTTGAAATTTTCAATTGAGTACTATTAGTATAAGTAGCTAAACTTTTTACTTTAAAATGACTTACCTTTGCTCCCATCCAAATCTGCAAATGAACAGGTTGAAAATATGGTTTTCCCTTTCCGGGTCCTCAAAAGCAGGTGACAAATACAGCCATAGGCCAGACACTCCCCCTCCCGGCCAGACACTCCCCCAAGGGCGCTTCAGCAGCTAATTTATTTTGCTTTGTTGCCGGTTTCTAGGTTTATAACTGAAGCCTCTTCTCTCTTATGAAATTTGTTTCGTACTGCATTCTAGTGCATCTCTTTTTCGGGCTCTCATTACGAAGATTTTTCTATCTCGTCCGTTTAGTGGCGATGGCGCGTCTGGCTTGCAACTTATCGCTTGCCCTTGCTCTTCTACAAGCTAGAAGGAAGCGCTGCAAAGGTTTGCAAGTTTCTCCGCTCGACTTTATTGTCGTGACAATAGGTCATAAAAATCGATAATCCACCCGGATGGCATCCGCTTAAGAAACCATACCGGAGCCGGGCACCTCCCAGCGGAAAACGGTGTTTGTGACAACTAGATTACTAGTATCATCCCTAGTATCTTGCTGTCCACCATTCCCATCGACGAGGAGTTAAATTAACTATAGTATACTATGCTGTATTGAAAACAGCAAATGTTGGTGTCGTGCTGGCCAAAACAGCCGATTATATACATTAATTTCTAATGCGTATCGTTACCACCATCCTTTAGAGGACGACCAATTCAATTTAACAATAAAAGAGTTGGTGTTTTTGTGAAAGGTTCGTGATTTATCCCAAACAACCATTGCATATTTTTAAAAAATAGTACATTTTGGATTGTTTGAGGTATTAAATCGAGAGAGGTAAATTCGACCGAGATTTTTTACTAAGCCCGAACTGAAAATTGCAAGCAAAACCAGATTGTCTCCCCTAAATATTTCTGACAACACCAAGCTTTCAAATTCTATGCCATCTATTGGCAAAACCAAAGCTTGCAAGCGCCTGCGCTGAATTCCCTTCCGTATAGGAAAAAAGCTCATCAATGATAGAAACTCTATCGTTAGGGTGCGTCATTGAAAAATATTTTTTATAATAGTTTTTCAGGAGCATTATTATAGTACATGTAGAAACTGTTTGATGTTCAGTTGCAACTAGGGGAGTTTGGGGTTCATATTGTAAGTTTATAATTTTAGAGGAATTTCAATGTGTACAATCTAGAGGTATGAACACCGACAAACCGACTTGAATGACAATATAAAATATCTTAATATTTCTGTTCCAATCATATTACTGACATCTATTTTCGTGTTCACTAAGAACGTTTATTGAAGCCACGAACACGCTTGGGAACATGATGAGAAGGTTCATGTCTGAGAAATTCTGGACACATTAATTTTATCTGGATAAAATAATTCTATAGGTTTTGACAGATGGGATCGCTGCACATTTGAATCGGTCGTTATGGATTCTTGATCAACAGTAGAAATTGAGTTTCAAATCGAACGCGATAAAAAAAAACTTGAATTTATTCACCTATGGTGATATTCTCTGATCGAAGTGCGCTTTGGCCACGAGCTGACGTGTTTTTCTACTGTCATGTTTTTCTCGTTCGTTTTCGATAATTTTAATGTAGTTTTTGTAGTTCTCATATTAAAGGGTGTTCACAGTTAAATTGCATCACTTTCAATAAGCTGTAACTGTAGAGAAGTGCTGTAACCTTAGTGCAAGCCTGTACTCGCGAACCTTCAACAGCCATACATGCAACCGAACACAGCATCAGCTCGGATGGTCAAGGAGACAGCCTCCCAGCTGAGTATATGATCTCAACTCTCCATACAATACCATCACACCATCTTCGTCACCACGGTCGAGATCACCATCGTCATCATCTCTACCACCAAGTGATAAGAGCGACGTTAATTGCTCTGAGTGGCTCTACGAAAACATCGCACGCTATCTAGAGCAAAGATCAAATTGAACCGACGATCAGTCCACCTCTACCGGGTCATCGATACGCATGCGGGTACCGCACGGTCACCAATTTTAATGTGTTAGTTTTTTAAGTAATAAAGTGTCTAGTTTAAGTGCAATAAAGTTAATGTCCGTAATGTTTTAAAATAAACTATGTTACTATGTTTGAGTAACCGCCGCGAATGACCACGTATTATTTTGGAGTGCATGAGAAGAACTTCTTCGTTGGTTGAAGACCATTAACCCACCCCTCGATGTTGGGGAAAGGATTCCTCCACATTGCCTACTGCTGAGCTATCCATCGAAGGTAATTGGATTCCTCCAACATTTTGGTCCTTCGAACCGGATTCAGACCATACCGGTGGACATTACGGAAGCTTTGACACTGGGTCGAAGCTATAACTGGCTGTTGGAACGCCATCATCAATTCAATAGTGGATGCCATTACACTGGGGAACAATTAGAGCCTTTGTTCTATTCAGAACACCTATGCGCCAAGGATCTGGCGTCGCCTAGGAGTCGCCATCGCGGCAGATTATCGCTTGGCTTGGATCTCATGCAAACGGAGTTTAGTGTAGGTTAGTGAACCCATGAACTATATGTCCAGCCAAGCTAGGTCATTGCTTCCCACTAACACCTGGTTTTATTTGCGTTTTCTGTGACTCGCCTGTGGATTCAACAAAGTGCTTTCCGAGCACAAGGACTGGTGGACAACACTATCAAGATTGACGCGATTAATCCAATCTTGGGAGTTGGTTTATCGTTGGAAAAGGAATACCTAGGAATACCTAGGAGCAACTCATTTTATGCAAGGCCACCGGAAGGGCACATCAGTTGATGATAAATAATTCCATTGCAAGCTGTCGACCGACCTTCAGCTGGTGATTCAAGGTCATCGGAGGTTATTGACCTCATCTAGCTGGTGAAAAGATGCCATCGGACCGTTATCAGCGCAGAGAGACAGCACCACATAATATTGCCAAGGTAATTTTACATTTAGTGTACTGCCGAAGCTAGGCAATGCAAATATATGTGTATGTTTTTGCGGGTAAAAATTAGCAATATATGCCTAGCGAAGCTAGGTTTACGCAGTGTACTACACCAGCATTTTTCCTCTTTGATTACACGAACATTACCGAGCTGTTGACGATTGGACAACCGTGTGACGTTTTTTGGGTACGGTAAATCTTTGTGAATTGAGAGGCGCTGCTACGTGCTTCTTCGGGCAATAACATGGCACCACCTGGTGGAGTATCTGCAACTAAGTCGCCGACGATAAGGGCACTGACGGCAAAGCTGAAGGAGATCCAACTATCCTTCAATGACATCTACCGGTTTACGCAGACATTTAGCGAAAGCAACACCATTACCGAAGTGGAGGTAAGGATGGGAAAACTGGATGAGCTATGGGTGAACTATAGCGCTACTATGGTGGAAATCTTTGCGCATGAGGACTACAATACGGAAAGGACATCGATTGAGAAGGAACGCGTGGAGTTCAGCGATCGCTACTATGAGGTCAAATCCTTCCTTACGGACAAGGTCAAGGAGATGCAGGGGCCTTCGTTTCTAGAGCAGGCCATCCGAGCTGGTGATACTTCAACATCGAGTACCAGCGATCACGTACGTCTTCCGCCGATTAAATTGCAGACGTTCGATGGGACTATCGATGATTGGCTGAGCTTTCGCGACCTATTCACGTCGCTCATTCACCGGAAGATGGATCTACCAGAAGTAGAGAAGTTTCACTACTTGAAGGGCTGTCTTCAAGGGGAACCCAAGGCCCTTATTGATCCACTTCCAATCCCAAAGCCTAGCTATCTAGTGGCATGGGATTTGCTGTTAATGCGATATAATAACAGCAAGCAGCTGAGGAAGCGGCAGGTACAGGCCATCATCTGGTTGAAGGCTTCGAACGAATCGTGCAGACTCTCAACCAAGTCGTGCAGCCGGAAGAGTATAAGGACCTTTTGTTGGTAAATATCCTCACTGCACGTTTGGATCCAATCACGCGTAGGGGGTGGGAGGAGGTATCATCCACCAAAGAGCAAGACACGTTGGAGGATTTATTTGAATTTCTGCGGCGTAGGATCCAGGTTTTGGACAGTTTACCATCCAAATTTGTCGACACTAGGGGTGTCGGCCAATCGCAGCAACAATCAAAGTCAAGACCACAACCCGTAAAGGTCAGCTACAACGCTCAGGCGTCTAGGGGACGTTGCGTAGCCTGTTCGTCAGATCATCTTCTCCACCAGTGCAACGAATTTCAAAGGATGGCAGCATCGGACAGAGATAGCCTACTGAAATCTTATGGACTTTGTCGGAACTGCATTAGGATGGGACATCAGGCCAAGGACTGCCACTCAAAATACTCCTGCAGGAACTGCAAGGGACGTCACCATACTCTAGTGTGCTTCAGGTCGGAAAAGGAAACCAAGGTTGCTGCAGTAGCTGGAGGCAGTAAAACATCCACTTCCACGGAACAACAGGAGTCATCTGGTTCATCCAACACCCAAGTGGCTAACATGGCAGCCACGGAAACTGTAGCGTCCGCTACAACTCATCAAACTCCATCCCAAGTGTTATTAGCAACTGCAGTTGTGGTCATTGAGGATGACATTGGCAATCGCTATCCTGCTCGTGCTTTACTGGATTCGGGATCCGAAAGTAATTTTATCACGGAGCGATTAAGTCAACGGCTACAAGTTACTCGGGATCGGGTAGATATCTCGGTAGCAGGAATTGGTCAAGTAGCCACCAAGGTACGTCAAAGGATCCGAGCGGTTATACGGTCACGAATTTCTGGCTTTTCTCGTGAATTGGGCTGTCTAGTCCTTCCAAAGGTAACGGTAAACCTTCCAACAGTCGCCGTCAATATGGGCTCATGGACTCTACCAAGTGGGATTCAACTGGCGGATCCCATGTTCTTCGAACCGAACGTAGTGGATCTCGTGCTCGGCATCGAATGTTTTTTCGACTTCTTCGAAACAGGACGGAGAATTTCCCTGAGGGAACATCTCCCTACCCTAAGTGAGTCCGTATTTGGATGGATAATCAGTGGTGGTATTTCGGAACCAAATCGTCCTTTACGCATCAGCTGCAACGTAGCATCACAGGTTCGCCTCGATGAACTAATCTATCGTTTCTGGTCCTGTGAGGAGGTTGAATCAGGAAAGGTTCACTCACCGGAGGAAACGCGGTGTGAGGATAGCTTTGTCAGCACGGTTCAACGAAGTTCGGACGGTCGGTATACCGTCTCATTGCCGAAGGACAAGGATGCCGTCTCACGATTGGGCGAGTCAAAGGACATCGCATACCGGCGTCTACAAGGTACGGAACATGGTCACATGCGAGAGGTGGAGGAACCTGATGTGGCAAAACGATGCTTTCTCCCACACCACCCTGTACTCAAGGAAGCAAGTACCACTACCAAGGTACGGGTGGTATTTGATGCGTCGTGCAAAACGTCAAGCGGAGTATCACTCAACGACGTACTGTTGACAGGTGCGGTCCTTCAGGAGGAACTCCGGTCAATTATTCTGCGCAGTCGGACAAGGCAGATTATGCTTGTCTCGGACGTGGAGAAAATGTTTCGCCAAATCCTCGTATTTCCTCAGGAACGTGCCTTAGAATGCATTCTCTGGCGCTTCTCGTCTGCGGAGGTGCTTAGAATTTACGAGCTCAACACAGTTACGTATGGCACAAAATCAGCACCATTTCTGGCCACAAAAACGCTCAAGCAATTAGCCATGGACGAAAAGGAGTAATATCCGCTCGCGGCGAGAGCTGTTCTGGAGGACACCTATATGGACGACGTCTTTACAGGGGCGGACGACGCAGGAACTGTAATCAATTTACGGATACAATTGGAAAGGATGATGACAAGTGGCGGTTTCAAGTTGCGGAAATGGGCATCGAACTGCCAGACGGTACTGGAAGGTATTCCGGAGGAAGATCTAGCGATCCGGTCATCAGAAGGGATTGATTTGGACCCGAACCCCTCGATCAAAACACTGGGGCTTACTTGGATGCCAGGCGCCGACGCGTTAAGGTTCCAATTTACAGTTCCTGACTTAGATATTAATGTACCACTCACCAAACGATATGTCCTGTCAATCATTGCCACTCTTTTCGATCCCCTGGGTCTCTTGGGAGCCACCATAACGTCGGCTAAGATATTTATACAGCAGTTGTGGACACCAGTGATGTCCAAATCCTCAGTGTGATAAAGAGAGATTTAATTCTTTCCTCACACTCTTCCTACCTCAACGAGAGCTCTTCTCTCTTGTTTATATTCACCACCGTGTTTGCATGCGGATAGAGCATGTGAGTGGAAAAAATTGGTTTTTATTCACCCAACACTCGATCGCTCTAGAGTGAGAAGAAGAGCTCTCGAATACACTGCAGCGAATGCAGATAAACTCACTGGCGCGTGCGCCCCAGTGTGCTCACTGGCGTGGGCTCTTCTACTAGTATACAGCAGTGATTGCAAATTCGCTTTGACGCTACATAACAAAGGAAGAAAAATTATGTTTCTTTACGTTTTTGTAGTTGTGCTTTAGGTTCCTGTTCGAAGATAAAACTACATAATATTCACATCTGGAGAATTATATATTTTATTCGATACCCGATATAAAACTATGTTACCATCACTGCGTGGCGATGGGCGTGGAAATTAATTCCACGAATAGCACGAAGGTGTGCGACTCAACTATGATGGTCAAGTATCTGTATTATATATTTGCATAGTTATGCACATAATAACGTTGCCGAGATATTTTGAAGTTGTTTAAATATTGACACATTGTCGACCCAAACGACGATACAACAAAAATGTACTTGATCGTACTTGCATCAGGTACTCTGACTTCGAACATCACAGAAACATATTTCAAGGAAATAAACAATAAATCTTCTTCTTCTTCGCAATTCCTTTATTTAAGAGTCCACTCAAATATGGTTAGTCAGGCATACGTTATTTCCCATGTAAAGTAGGTCCTCTTTTTACGTGCTCGTTATTATTCATTTACTCGGTCTTAAACATATATGTTTATGCAAACAATACAAAAATATGTTTATACAAACTAAACCTTGAGCGGCTGAGATTAGAATTTTAGAATAAAAATTTTAGAAAGTTAATAAACAATTATCGGCAGCGGAGACGAAGAGTCAGCGCGTAAAAAGAGGTTTTACTGTATTAGATATAGAAAAATGCGGTCGAGGGGGGGGTTCTTTTGGTGTAAGGTAATATTTGAATGAACCCTAAGTGTTAGGTGCTACACTGTGCAGTGTCCCTGCACAGTCTTATCTGGGTCACCGTTCAGTGTCAGTATATATGTCGCCATATGAATCATCCCAGGGAATGGATTCAGTTCTCTATGCTGTGTTTATTACAGTGATTTTGATTGGAAGCTCATTTTGAAATTTAAAAAACTATATATTTCTCGGGGTTTTTTTCATTAGGGCGAATCTAACATTGAGAGATTCTCTCCGATCTCGCTCTCTTTCATTAATAACAGTGCCGTTATAAGGGATCCTTTAGTATAGATCGAAACACAACAGTGATGGCTAGCGTACACTACACAGAGTAGAATGATAAACGGAAAGGTGATTGGAATAAGAATGAAAAAGAAAGTAAACAAAGAGAGGCTCTCAATGTAAGATTCGCCCTAATGAAAAAACCCAGATTTGACATACTATTCTTTCGATTGTGTAGAACTCAATGAAAGATGCTGGTAATATTTAGAATATTTTGAAGATATTTTTAAGGTTTATGGGATAATCCAATCTTATATAGATTCTGCATGTAGTTTAGAATTGAACATATTTCTGTACTAACTTGGAACTTATATATATTTAAAGTCAGTAATTATTACTATTATTATCGTTATTGACATTAATTATCACACATGCACGAGAAATCTAGTCATGTAATTTTTTTTCTCCTACCCATTCATAATCTTTGAGTACTATTGCAATTAATCTGGTTTGATTTGATATTTCTTTTTCGGATAATCAATGGCATGTTTTGACTTCAGAGTTATAATATTTATCGACAAGGAAGATGTTAATAATATAGTCTTATAACATGTTATTGCTCAAAAGTCGGAACAAAGTATAAGATAACAAATAAAAAACACTAACATCAAGTTATATATATATTGTAGGGATATGAAATTGAGTATTTTATTATATAAAAAAAGATAAAAAAAGAAGGCATTCCATTGTTCTACATAAATAACAACAGCATTTTTAAAACTAAAAAAATCATTACGCTTCAAGCAAAGTAAGAGCAAGAGTTAGGAAAATCACAAATTATACTGAAAGTATAGTTCGTCAAACAAGTCACCGTTTGCCTTAACGAATAAAATCGATAATGAGAGAGGACCAAGTTTCATACGAGATTTCGTTAGTATCTGACCAAGTCCGTTGAAAGTTCGTTCCACTGAAACCTGCGTACGTGGCAACTGTGAAGCGCAATCTCCACCAATTCTTTATCGTTCCGTTTCCTTGGTTCCCAGTATTGGATGACATCAGTGTCCAGAGATGCGGACATTTTCAATGGCAGTTTCCGAACACGTTTTTCCATGTCTCCAAGTTCTGAAGACTTGTACTGACGATTACCTGTGAGAAGATTTTCAACTCTTGAAAAACTGCTAGCACTTGTAGAAGGTATTTGTGTAGCGTTCTCTGTACTTCGCGAATTCCCTCTCACTATACAAATAGATTTCCAGGTAGTCATCAAATGACGCTGTAATTAAAGTATACAAACAGATATGTAAATATGCATGCGATAATAAAAATTTCAATCGACATTTTTTTTAAATACTTTAACATGAGTTTCTGTCCTTAAGAGTACATAAAGAGACATCCTGTATTTTAACATATTTGTCCGATATTAGTTATCAAGTCTGCGACTTAATCTGTGCCCAGGGTTTTTCTTTAAGTATTCACAGTTCTTCTCTTCACGAGTCAATGAAACAGTACGCCAGTAGTCAAACGCAAATTGTGCACAGTATCCAAACATAGAAAAAAATACTCCATATTTAGCCATTCCATAGAAAAACGATATAATTAACAGTTTTGTTATCTATCGTAATTTTTTTTTATGTTGTCACTAAGGTGACCATTTTCATGTTAGGGTGGTACAAAAAATCGTTCTTATTTCAAATTTTTCTCAAAACTTACTGTTTTAAAAAAAATCATAACTGCAGAACCAGTAAACCGATGTCAGAGATCAAACGAGGGTTATTAAAAATTCGATCGATAAAGCAAGTAATGCAGTCTGGATGTGCAGAACATAGTTACACGTTACAAACTAACTGTTCACATAACTAAAATACCAACGATTTTACAAGAAAATCGTAAACCCAATGTTGGGGACATATTTTTTTGTATGTTCTCAACTATGGCCTGTTGTATCAATAACGTAGTAAAAAGTTGTTATTTGTAAAATTTCAAGTGAAAATGCATGAATTTGCGGTTGTTTATATTCAAGAGGCTCATCTAAACACAAATCGAAGAGACAAAATCATTGTATAGTGAATTATAATGTTTTCATTATTGAATGGTTGTGTAACTTTTAGTGATACATGCTACCAAATGTCTTATCAAACTTATCTTTGCAAGTGTATAACTAGTTGAATCTCGCTTACAGCTTAAAAACTTTATGAGTTATAATGAAAAATATGATCGCTGGTTGCATAATAGGCTGAGTCAAGGGACACATACCCTATCATTATATTTTTCCTAAGATAATTGATTAAATTACCTTTCATTTGATATTTTGAACTCAGAACTCGATCAAGTGGTATAAATGTTATGAATTTTTGAAAAAAATAATAAATTTCTTAAACATAAAAAATGGTCACCCCAATGACAAAATAAATAAACTACGGGTCTAATATTTTGTGATAAGTAACGAATCTACTCATTTTATCGTGAGAACCACAATATCCTTTTTAAATGGAATAGCTGTATTACTATTCTTAAAATGTAATGTCATTCATGTACTCTAACTACAAATACTATTTTACTAGTATATTAAAAACAAAATGATACTTACAACCGCTATCTCTTTCTGCTCAGCTGACAATACAGGAGGGTCAAATTCGTGCAAACGTGGATCAACATACAAAGCGGCTATAAACGCTGGATTGTCAAACCACATTCCTTGTCGCTTTTTCAATGCTTCAAGTAATTCTTTTGCCAACGGGTCGTTGATTTCTGCCAATTCAAGGCAGCATTCCTTCCATGATAGATACATTGTACCACAAGTCAGCGATTCTTCCTGAACTCTTTTAGTTAGAATGTACAGCGGAAGCGTTGATCGAACGAGAATCGTGTAACCGTAGTCCAAAAGTGTTCATTGTAATCTTTTCGAAGATTGGCTGGCAGAAGTTCTTGAATGAAAGCTTTTTGTTGCTCGATGCAGTTTACCATCAAGTGTGATGATCCCCAGCGCGTATCGCCATCCAGCATGGGCATATTCTTCGTTTTGTCCCTTTTAAAGGAATTTACATATGGTTGACATCGCAACTTTTTAACCAGTTTTCTGACTTTAGCTAGAAAGCTTGACACAGTCTTCTGTTTGAAAACGTCGTACACTGATAACTGAATATCATGAGCAGCACATCGAACTCCTGTCAAATTCGGTTGATCAATGATAGGTAGTTCATCTTCGGGAATTTGATCATAGGTCTGATTTGCTTCTTTTGAGAAATCAAGCATTTCAAACTCTTCATCTTCGTCATCAAAATTGATCTCCGGTTGCCTTTAAGTTAAAACACGATTGTTATTTAAGAGCATTTATAGCTAAAGCATACGTGTGTAAAAACTCGTAATAGCGGAGCTACTTTCTGCATCTGCTGAACTTTTAGCAACTTCTAACTCATAATCTCAAAATTAACTAAATTACAACTCGATTACCCTAGTGTACAGAAAGTAAAAGCACTATTGGTTAAATAACTTTTGCGTCATTCTACGTAACTAAACACCTACCATACATAAAGGATATTTTGTCTGTGTTTCATGGGAATGGATCACACAAATTGAGTCTTAATTATAAATTTTAAGAACCTTCCTCCCTCGAGAAACGTGAGCTTATTCATTTAGTTATATACATATATACATACACATCATTACGCACATCAATTTATAAGTACACGTATACTCAATCAAAGTTGAAAATTGTTGGAAGTTATCCACTTTGAAAGCATCATAACATATCATTAACTTCTATACGGCAATGGACATGGAAAATAGTTATTTAAGCAATGTGTTCTACAAATTTATATAAAAGATGAATTTACTGAATTAAATTGTACAAGTAAACCTCGGGTACACAGGGTAAGCGTTGCTAAAATTTTGGTATTTTTACACACGTTCACAAAACCAGTGGAGTGTGTGGGTGGAGGATAAATGTTGTGTTGTATTGATGAAAAACAATACGATACTGGTATCCCCCGAATAGTGCGCTGTGTAGTGCCGTCTACTCCCCTGCAATTTCTTAGCTAGATCTGTTTTTTTTCACGTACGTAGGGTAAAACATATACTCATCACGTACATAAAATCAGATTCATTAGTTGAAAAATAAACGAGAAATTGCGGTGGGTGGACCCACTGCGGTATTGGGGAGATGCCTGTAGTTCAACAAGAATAGCTTACTTGGTATTTTCATTTTCGATTTCGAAATCATCAGCTTCATCGTTCTCGTTCTCAAAAGTGTCCTTTTCCTCTTCTAGTATGTCATTTATCTCAGTCCCGTTAAGTGTTATCATTTGAGCATTTCTCATTAATTTTGTAGCTTTTAAAAAGTTGCTTCCGTTGTCCGTTTTAATGGAGTAAACATTACGCATATTAACTTTAAACATATCAAGCACCTTCATTATTTCCGCGAAAATGTTCTCTGCTGTATTCCTGTCCATGCTTTCGACCATCGCAAGTGTCACTACAATTATTTTACCTTTCGATACAAACTGGGCATTGATACTTAAAACTGAACGACCTTTTGTTGAAGCAAGATCAGCTTTCACACAGATTAATTTTCCTTGCATTTGGTCACTTATATGTGCAACCATACGAGCCTCAACCGCACCGACATAACGCATGATATTCTTTCGAGACACACAACTCAACTTCAGAGCCTTTTCCAGGGGCTGCAAAACATTGCTCACACATTCCTTCAAAAAGAACAGCTTCGGAACATTCAACTCTGTTAACCATCGCACGATTGATGTAATGTATACGTTTTTGTCCATATGCAAAGTAATTTTCTCCGGTTTTTCTGGATAATCACCTCCAACGACAAGTTCGTCACTATTTGCGACACAGATGTTTTTCTCTTCCGCCACTTGCCTATGCTTCAGGATCAAATGCCGGGTCAAGTTGTAAAGGGTTTCACACTTAAAAGGTTTCCCATCTTCCCCACACAAAGTACACATCGACACCGAGATTTCCTTCCCATCGCTTAGCCGTATTTTTTTCTTATCAAATAATTCACGCACGATTTCGTCCCGATTCCTTTTTTCGGACATTTTCAAAAAATTCCGCCGACGTTTTCACATTCACACCAGCGAATCACCGAAAGAGCACTGGGGCGTCTTCGCACAAGTGCACGCGGCAGCGATCGCTGGCGAGAGCTCTTGGGCGAAGACCGCCGAGAGCGCGTGAGAGCGGTCGCTTAAAAGCGAGAGTGATTCACTCACTCCAAGCCATCCCAGCGCAGGCGCACACTTTCCCTATGTCTATTTACCACCGAATGAAAGAGCACTTTAATTTATCTGTGGTTAGTTATGGTTGTATCCTCTGTGAAGGTACAAATCTCACGCGCTGGCGTAAAGTTAGTGCGAAATGCCATCTCTGGTGGACACTCCGTGACGAGGAAGATGAAAGACTTGATTGGGATCAGCCACTGCCATCAATGGTGGGTGAGACCTTCAGACGATTTCACGAGCAGCTTCCGCTTTTAAATCAAATCCGTATTGGCCGCTGTGTAATTATTCCGAAGGTTGTCTGGACGGAGATCCACTGTTTTTCGGATGCCTCGGAGAGGGCATATGGAGCCTGTATCTACCTGAAAAGTCATAACAGCGCTGGTGAGGTGAAAACTAGTCTTCTCTCTTCCAAATCAAGGGTGGCACCCTTGAAATGCCAGACGATTCCAAGGCTCGAGTTGTGTGGAGCGCTTCTTGCAGCGGAGCTTTTTAAAAAGGTTGCAGAATCGATCCGATTTCAAGGAAAATCCTACTTCTGGACAGATTCCACGTGTGTCTTACGTTGGATCAGTGCTCGTCCCACGACCTGGTCCACTTTCGTCGCCAATCGTACGGCAAAAATACAAATAATCACTGAAGGCTGTCAATGGAACCATGTTCCTGGAACGCAGAACCCGGCAGACCTGATTTCCCGAGGAATCCCCCTAAAGACATCGTTGAAAACCCATTCTGGTGGCATGGACCAAGCTGGCTGGAGAAAGATTCAGTTCATTGGCCTAGATCAACGGAGATTCCTATATCAGATCAAGAAGAAGAAGAAAGGCGACGGACGGTAGTTGCTGGAACGGTTTCTACGATTGCCGAATTCAACCACGACTACATTAGTAAGTTCTCATCGTACACTAACCTCGTTCGTCGTACAGCATACTGGTTGCGTCTTATGAGGTTGCTGAGAAGACCATCATCGGAGAGGATCAATCCAGCATTTTTGTCAACAGTGGAATTACGGGAAGCGGAGAGCACGTTGGTTCATCTGGTACAAAAGGAGACGTGTTTGTCGAGGAGATAAAGGCGCTCACTAAAGGAGAAATTATTCCTAAAGGATCCCCTTTACGTTGGTTCAACCCTTTTCTTGACAAGGATCACATAATCAAATTAGGTGGACGATTGAAGCACTCGATGGAGTCGGAAGAGGCTAAGCACCCCATAGTTCTCCCAGCAAAACATCCTTTCACACGGTTACTCTTACTGCACTATCACGTACGCCTTCTCCATGCTGGACCTCAGCTGATGTTGAGCGTACTCCGACTTCGATTTTGGCCGCTGGGAGGTAGGAACGTCGTAAGGAGTATTGTCCACAAATGCCAGAAGTGCTTCCGATCCAAACCATCTCCTATTCAGCAATTTATGAGTGATTTGCCAGCTTCACGCGTCACAGTAGCCCGTCCATTCTCCACTACTGGCGTCGATTACTTTGGCCCTATTTATCTCAGACCCGTACCAAGGCGTGCCACCGTCAAGGCCTACGTTGCACTCTTCATCTGCCTCAGTACTAAGGCAGTGCATTTAGAATTGGTTACGGATCTGTCCACTGACCGTTTCCTACAAGCGCTTCGTAGATTTGTGGCACGAAGGGGTCGTTCATCTACTATTTACTCCGACAACGGTACGAATTTTGTTGGTGCACGGAACAAATTGCAGGAGCTCCTGAATTTGCTGAAGAATAAGGTTCATCACGACGCTGTGTCCAAGGAATGTGCCAAGGACGGTATACAGTGGTACTTCATCCCACCGCGTGCTCCTCACTTTGGAGGCTTATGGGAAGCAGCCATCCGTTCTGCCAAACATCACCTGCTAAGAGTAGTAGGCGAAACACCTCTGTCTTCCGAAGACTTCAATATACTGCTTACCCAAGTTGAAGCATGCCTCAACTCTCGCCCTCTCACGCCTCTGTCCGACGATCCCAACGACCTGGAGCCACTTACACCCGCACATTTCTTGATCGGCTCATCACTACAATCCATCCCAGAACCAGATTTAGGAGAGCTCCCAATCAACCGTCTAGACGCTTTCCAGTTAAATCAAAGGAGGCTCCAGGATTTTTGGAAAAGATGGCGCAGGGAGAACCTCTGCTAGCTTCAAGCCCGAACAAAACGTTGGCAGCCTGCAATTCCAATTGAAGTAGGAAAACTGGTAGTCATTAAAGACGAGAGTCAACCGCCAATGAAGTGGAAGCTGGGGTGAATTAGCGAGATTCACCCTGGTAAGGATGGAGTTGTTAGAGTTGCCACACTCAAAACAGCTACTGGGTTCTTGACCAGACCTGTCGAAAAAATTTGTATCATGCCACTTCCGAATGATAAGGACCATGCAGCGCCATGTGAAATAGCCAGCCAATCTTAGTTCCCTTCCTATCCACCATCCCATCCTGGCAAAGAGGATCTGTTTTCTATTTTCAGAAATTCGAGCAATTTCAGGGTGGGTGAGGATGTAGAGAAGTGCTATAACCTTAGTGCAAGCCTGTACTCGCGAACCTTCAACAGCCATACATGCAACCGAACACAGCATCAGCTCGGATGGTCAAGGAGACAGCCTCCCAGCTGAGTATATGATCTCAACTCTCCATACAATACCATCACACCATCTTCGTCACCACGGTCGAGATCACCATCGTCATCATCTCTACCACCAAGTGATAAGAGCGACGTTAATTGCTCTGAGTGGCTCTACGAAAACATCGCACGCTATCTAGAGCAAAGATCGAATTGAACCGACGATCAGTCCACCTCTACCGGGTCATCGATACGCATGCGGGTACCGCACGGTCACCAATTTTAATGTGTTAGTTTTTTAAGTAATAAAGTGTCTAGTTTAAGTGCAATAAAGTTAATGTCCGTAATGTTTTAAAATAAACTATGTTACTATGTTTGAGTAACCGCCGCGAATGACCACGTATTATTTTGGAGTGCATGAGAAGAACTTCTTCGTTGGTTGAAGACCATTAACCCACCCCTCGATGTTGGGGAAAGGATTCCTCCACATTGCCTACTGCTGAGCTATCCATCGATGGTAATTGGATTCCTCCAACAGTAACATTTCGCCCTTTGGGTTGGTTGCAACGAAATTTTGTGTGAATGACCTCAGCGTGTATAGTTTACACTGCGTGAGCTTCATTGTGAAATGCATCGTAGTTTCGAAAATGGAGTCGAAGGAACAGCGAGAACATTTTGCACACGCATCTTTTTAAAAAGTCATTTTTTGCGTGACGTAATTAATGGACGTTCTTCATACCGTAAGTAGTGGTTCGACTTGTTACGGGCTTTAAAGAACGCAAAAACCCAACAATTGTAATCATAGTCCTATCGCATACGACGAAAAAAGCAACCCATGCGTATTCAAAACGATCCCAGCCGGATACTACAACAGCTTTAACGAGGAGAAAGCTATCCAGCTGGCCTGACTATACATTATGATGCGAAACAAAATATTCATTATTGAGAGGTTAAAGTGGAATCACGATTCCGAATCTTATCACTGAGCCAAGAAATAAAGCAAAAACCATAAGTATACACACTTAGAAAATTTTACAGTATTCGGTAATTTTTTACCGAACTTTCAACAGCTGAACAGTTCGGTAATCCGATTTACTGGATTTCGGTAAAATATGACAAGTTCCGGTAATCCGATTTACCGGAACTTGTCAAATTTTACCGAAATCCAGTAAATCGGATTACCGAACTGTTCAGCTGTTGAAAGTTCGGTAAAAAATTACCGAACACTGTAAAATATTCTAAGTGTGTACCTTATGATTCTTAAGCAATAAGAACTACCTGTAATCTTTCCTCGATTATCTTATGGTTTATATGCTGTTTGAACCAGATTAAATTTCAACAACCAATTTTATAAAAAATGGCATAGCCCATGGAGAAATTGGTACGAAAACCTTATGAAAAGCATATACGTTCACAATAGAAAAGCATACATCGTTCAATGTGATTTTTATGAAGGTTGTGCCCCTCACGGGCTCGAAATAATGATTTCGTAAGCGTGTTTCAAATAGGATAAAGTATTTATTATAAATGCATTAACACAAATGTAATTGATCATCAAAACATATAGGGAAGCGGAACCTATTCTCACCATAGTACCATACCATATTCATCACATTCTGCAGTCATCCAACTTCAAACGTAAATAGATGTTTAATTTCTCCAATAAATGGACGCAGTTACCAAGAATATATAATCCTGGCAAATAAAATTAGGTCTTGAATATAATTAAAAGCTACAAAAACGTTTCGGAGACTTAAGTTTCGTAAAAGTAATGAGCAGTCAAAT
>JASCZW010012800.1:0-27401 GCA_034211315.2 Aedes japonicus
GTTATTTATTCCATGTTTAAAACAGTTCTCAGTTTCAATTTGAACTCTCATATGTCCTAAGATGGGCTCAAAAATTAAAAAAAAAATACTCCTGTCTTGTCGATTATAGAACTTAGGAGCTTATCAGTAACTTGTATCGGCAGTAGTTTGGATTTTGCTTTGAACGTTTTCTAACACAAAGTTCATCGTAGATACAAACTGTACCTTAAATTAGTTTGAAACTTCGTAATAAGACTACTTGGAAGTATACGTGACCTCAAATCAAAGAATTTATCGATTGTCTTCTGTCTAGTGAAAGTTAACAAACACAATTCACATTAATTTTCCTTGATATTTCAAGTTCAGAATTAGTCCATTCCATTCTCCTCAACCCCACCTCACCAGTCGGGTGGGAGTAGGCTCAGATGACCCTATACCTGACTTACGCTGATCAGGCTCTGAACACGGTTCCCCATGAAGGGCCGTGTCAACCATCGCTTGGCGCAACCCTTGCATAGATAACCATGGGATCACTATAGCGACTACTCCATGTGGGCTTGGATAGTGGCTGGAGGGAGACCCAACAAAATGGAGGTTAACGACGAAACCCCAGGAGAAAGCGAATCCGTTCGCCAAAGGTGGCCTTGTGAGGTCCCCACCGCGTAAGGCGGTGGGCTCTGGCGTGTCCGACACTTGCGGAAGTTCCACGGCATCGGAAGCAATTGCCACCAAGCTAGGCGTGGCCATGGATGGGCCAGGGCTCATCCGGGCCATGGATAGGATGCAGAATCCCTTCCTAAAATAATGGAGGTGTCCGAGCAGTTGGATGCGATCATCGACTTTACGTCATCGCACAACAACATTGCTAAGGATTTAGCCTTAGGACTTGAAACTTTACCTCCTTAGGCTACGCATGACAGTGCAGGCTGCATGCAAGGAGAGGTAAGAGCTGGAAGCCAAGCTCCTAGCCGAGCAAAGTGCCAAAGAGTTAACACGGCTAGCAGCCACGGAAAGGGCGAGGGAGATAGTCTCGAAGCACACACAGACGGAAGAGTCCGTCTCAGTTGGAGACTCCACCCCATCTACCATGGGGTTAGGGGCCTCCAAGCGGGCTAGGCAGTCCCCAGGCGAAACGGCACCTTATGCTCCCAAGAAGCGGATAGTGGCGGACACCCCCATAGGAAAACGAAGCTATGCGAACTTGGCGGCGAGGTTAGAGAGTCCATCCTCGCGACCAGCTCCGGCTGGCCGTAAAGAGAGAGGCCCCGGCGCTAAGCCCACCGCCAAAGGCGCGACAACCAGCTCGAGAGTTGTCTCAAGCGCCGAAGGGGGCCGAGTGGCAGGGCCCCGATGACAATAACTATTGTTAGCACGGAAGCAGACGCTAGTGCTAAGAAGGGGACGAGCCACTACCCAGGCGTGGCAGGGATAGCCACTGGACCAAGGCCCAAAAAAGGGGAATAAAACCAAAAAAGACATTGAAAAGTGACAGGTGGCTCGCATGCGTCAAGACCAAGGCATTGAAGTACTCCGAGGTCTTGGAATGGAAGCGTTGGGGACTGGCGGGCCTAGGCGCCGATGTGCAGAGTATGCGCCGTACCCGCACCGGCGAGATGCTCCTGGAGCTAAAGAAGACTAGACTGAGGCCTTAGGTGAGGGTGTGGATGTATGCGCCCTTGTCTCGCAGGTGACGATCCAGTTTAAGAACCTGGATGAGATCACCGAGGTAGACAAGATCGCCACTGCACTGAAGGAACAGTGCAAGATAAAGGTTGCCACCGCAGACATACGTCTGCGGAAACGTCCACTCGAAACTCACGTGGCAACCAGCGGCAGTCAACGCGGACGCGGCGTTGAAAGTGGCGAAGGTGAAGGTTCGATGGTCTATATGCCAACTTAGCCTACAATAACCGCCGAAGGCACGCTTCAGATAGGAGCAACATATGCGGAAGGTGTGGCAGCACAAGCCACAAGGTGCAGAATTGCAAAGGTTCCCCCAAATGCTTGATATGTGCCTGTAAACCAGATGATAAGCACGTCATGGGGAGTTGTGCTCAGCCGCCAAGGGAACTCCAACGGGTCAATCGTAATGCAGGCAACCCAACTAAACCTGAACCATTATGAGGCCGTCCAGCAGCTGCTGTGTCAGACAGTTCGCAAGTCGGCATCGGATATCACCATAATTTCCGACCCATACCGCATCCCAGCCGGCAACGGAAACTGGATTGCGGACAGGTCCATGGCGGTATTATGGACGAAGGGCAAGTACCCGGTTAAGGAGGTTGTGTTAACCACAAACGAAGGCTTCGCGGTTGTAAAAATGAATGGAGTGTTCTTCTGCAGCTGCAACGCATCGCCAAGATGTTGATCAACAGTTTTCCAATATGCTCGATCGGATGACAACTGAGCGAACTGGCCTTAACCCGTTCGTAAAAGCGGGGGACTTCAGGGGGCCAGATTCTTCTGGAGTCTTTAGCTAAGCTCAATTTGGACCTAGCCCACGTGGGTACCACGAGTACCTACCGTAGAAACGGAGCGGAATCGATAATCGATATAATTGTCAGCAGTCTTGGGCTGCTAGAATAATTGGAGGTTGGATAATGGCTACACCCATAGCGACCACTTGGTGGTTCGTTATTGTATCGTCCGCAATACAAGGCAGCGTGTGGAAGGAGGAGCATCCACTCCATTCGCCTGCAGATGGAGGGATGTTCTCCTTTGACGTAGATACAATTAAAGAGGCACTTGAGAGCTAACGAAACTTACGCGAAACCCAGGAACCTTGTGGAGAACGACTCGTCATGACACTTACACAAGCGTACAATACGACCATGCCGAGGGAAGTCAAATCGAGGAATGGAAGATCGCCGGTGTATTGGTGAACGGAGTCAATAGCCGACCTTCGAAGAACATGCCTCCTCGCAAGACGGAGGATGCAAAGAGCGCGGTCAGACGCCGATAGAATCAAGCGTAGAGGGGAGCTAGTCGTCGCGAAGGCCGCACTAAAGAGGGAGATAAAGGCCAGCAAGCAAACCTGCTTTGAGGTTCTGTGTCAGAAGGCCAATACGAGTGCCTAGGGTGACGCCTATTGGGTAGTAATGGCTAAAACCAGAGGAACGGCGGCTCCAACCGAGCAATCAGGTGATCGTTCCGAACCACGATCCGAGTTCATGTGGCCCCCGACCGCCGTAGATTTGTGCCATGACAAGCGTTCCAGTATCCCAGACCTTAACGCTGTCATAGTGACGGAAGGGTGGGCGGCTCAATTGAACACCCTTGACCATGTGGGCATTGACAACGGCACAACGGGGGGTGGTGACGAGGTGTCGGTGATGAACGAAGAGCTCAATGCGATAACAAATTGGCTAAAGGTGAAGGACCGCGCCAGGACCAGATGGTATTCCGAACCTGGCCATCAAGACGTCTATCTTGCTGGATCCTGAAATGTTCAGGGTATCCGGACGCCTGGAAAATTCAGACCCTAGTGTTGCTACCAAAGACAGACCTATATGTCTGTTGGATACAGCGGGTACGATGCTCGAGAGGGTAATCCTCAACAGACTGACAAAATACATGGAGAGTATAGACGGTCTGTGAAACAACCAATTTGGCTTCCGTAAAGGGAAGTCGACGGTGAATGCCATTCTGTCCGTCACCAAGACGGCTGAAGTGGCAATCCAGCGCAAGAGGCGAGGAGTACGCTACTGTGCAATGGTCACACTTGACGTGAGAAATGTCTTCGGGTTGGGTGGCTATCGCTGATTCGGTCGAACGCCTTCAGCCTCCTGGGTACCTGTACAAGATTCTTGGAATCTACTTCCAGAATTGCGTACAACACAGAGGCAGGCCAGAAACATGACCAGATCACCGCAGGCGTCCCACAAGGTTCGATCCTGGGTCCAGTGCTATGGAACACGATGTACGATGAGGTACTACGGCTTGAGTTCCCGAACGGGGTGAAGATAGTTGGGTTCGCGGACGGCATCATCCTGGAGATATGTGGTGAATCCATTGAAGAGATGGAGCTAACGGCTTCGCACTTCATTGGCATTGTGAAGAGATGGATGAGTTCCAGGCGACAATCGAATCGAAGAGGTTTTTGATGTATCTTGGGGTAATGATCGACGATATGCTGTACTTTATCAGTCACGTCGATTACGTCTGCAAGGAAGCCTCTATGGCTTTATCGGCGTTATCCCGCATGATGTCGAATAGCTCGGCGGAGCAGGGAAGTAAGTGAAAACTCTTGGCCAGTGTCGCCCTATCCATACTTAGGTACGACGGGCCGGCATGGATCACCGCCTTGAGTACCAAGAGCTACCTGAGTAAGCTAGAGAGTATACACAGACTTATGTGCCTAAGAGTGTAGTGCATACCGAACGCGACGCAATCTGCGTCCTAGCGGGGTGATACCAATAGGCATTGTTATAAAAGAGGACGTAGAGTGCTTCTAACAACGTGGAAAATGAGATATTCGGAAGACAACTAGAGCCGCATCTATGGTTAAGTGGCAAAGGAAATGGAACAACTCCACCAAAGGTCGGTGGATCCACCGACGATTAGTAGGAATTAACCGGGTGGGTTGGTAGGTGAAGTGAACATCTGCACAAATATGGGCATGCACAGGCCTCCGCATGCACCGAGTGCGCGGGAGTTGAGAAAACCGCGGACATGTGTTCTTCGCATGTCCTCGCTTCGACGCCGCGAGATCCGGCATGATTGCCGTAAGTGGTCACGATACGACTCCGTATAATTGGGTCCAGAGGATGTGCCAAGACCGGGACATCTGGGACGCGGTATGCATAGCAGCCTTTCAGATTGTCCTTGATCTCCAACAGAAATGGAGAAAAGATCAACGGCAGGTTGCAGGGACCATCTAACTACTGAAGCCCTAAAGTAGTTAGACATAGTGGGTGCAAAGGGGTCTCAAACACCATAGAAATATGTCTGACCTTCAAAAAAATCCACAAGCCACATTTGATTCCATTTGCTTTATTAGTTCTCGAGTTATGCAGAAAATCGCGTTTCATTTCTATGAGACCCCCCTCATTAAGAGGGCAGAGTGGTCTTAAACCACCATAGGAATATGTCTCTCCTTTAAAAAATTCCACATGCCAAATTTGATTCCATTTGCTTTATTAGTTCTCGAGTTATGCAGAAATTTGTGTTTCGTTTGTATGAGCTCACCCCCCCCCCTTCAGAAGGCGGAAGAGTCTAAATGACCATAAAAACATTTCTCTCCTTCAAAAACCTCCATATGCCAAATTTGGTTCCATTTGCTGGATTAGTTCTCGAGTTATTCAAAAATTTGTGTTTCATTTATATGGAAGATCCCTCCCTCCACTTGTAGAAGGCGGAGGGGTCTCAAATCATCATAAAAACATTTTTCTCCTTCAAAAACCTCCACATACCAAATTTGGTTCCATTTGCTTGATTATTTCTCGAGTTATGCAGAAATTTGGGATTCATTTGTTTGAGAGCACCCCCTCCCCCTTTCCTCCTCATATGACGGAAGAGTCTCAAATCACCATAGAAACATTTCCCTCCTTCGAAAACTTCCACATGCGAAATTTGGTTCTATTTCTCTGATTAGTTCTCGAGTTATGCAAGGCTTTGCGTTTTATTTGAATAGGTTCCCTCCCTTTCAGAAAGGGGAGGGGTCTCAAATCAGCAAAGAACAATTTTTTGTCTTCAAAAACCACCCCATACTAAATTTGATTCCATTTGCTTGATTAGTTCCCGAGTCATTCAGAATAGTGTATTTCATTTGTATCGGAGCCCTCCCCCCCGGCTTCGTAACGACTGAATGTGTTTTTTCTCGTCACCCCCCCCCCCCTTTAGGATGGGAAGGGGTCTCAAACCAACATAGAAACATTTTTTGTCTTAAAAAACCACCACATGCTAAATTTCGTTCCGTTTGCTTGATTAGTTCCCGAGTTATGCAGAATATTGTGTTTTATTTGTATGGGAGCCCCCCCTTTTATGACGGGGAGGGTTCTTAAGCTACCATAAAAACCTTTTTTGCCTTCAAAAACTCACACATGCTAAATTTGGTTTCTTTTGCTTGTTTAGTTCTCGAGTTGTGTAGAAATTTGTGTTTCATTTGTATGGGAGCCCCCCCTTTCAGAGGAGGGAGGGGTCTTAAACCATCATAAGATTATTCTCCGGCCCGAAAAATCTCTGCATACAAAATTTCACGCTGATCGGTCCTTCCGCTCGCGAGTTAAATCGTGACAAAGGAAACTCCAACTCATTTTTATTATATAGATTATAAAAGCCTGTCCACGATATATTTCGGACACTTTTCTAGGATTCAGAAAAAGGGTTCATAAAAAAGGATCAAAATCATAATCAACTGTTTGTTATGTAGATATAACTCTATGATTGTAGAATAAACAATCGGTTTTGTTGAATTATGTGTATTTTTTTCGCTCCTGAAAAAAGACGGAAATAATGGTGTCCGAAATTTAACGCGAACAGACTTTAATGCTAAGGTTGATATAAGATAAACGGAAAATATTGGTAACCAAAAAATCGACAGAAGCTGGTTTATAAATGAAAAATTTGGAAACGCAGAGAGGAACTAGCGTTTGTATGGTTCAAAATACGCCTACTCGATTCGGGACGTACATTACTACGTGGTTGTGGTCAAAACCCTGATCAATTTTGAATGAAAAAGTAGAAAAAAAATGGAGTACATTAATCGGAACCTCTCAGCGCGCTAATTCAAATAGCTCTCTTGACACCCGTTCAAATAGCATAAAGGGTGATACAGTCTAAATTTGGTCAAGAGAAAACGCGTGTAAATCGGTGAAATCGTTTATTTAAATAATCAAATTAAATTTCTTTTTCAAGTTCAATTAGTATAAAATTCAGGAAAAATATTCAGTTAGGCTTCCGCTTTTCCAAATCCGAATTTCCGGGCCTTACGCTTGACCCCTGCCATCAGATTTTGTACAGTCACCTTGTCCACCTTCTTCGCCGCAGAAAGCCAGTTTGCCTTGAACTGCTGCTCGTCCTTAGCAGTTTTTTTGGTCTTCTTTAGGTTCCGCTTGACAATAGCCCAGTATTTCTCAATTGACGGAGCTCTGGCGTGTTGGGAGGATCTTGTCCTTGGGAACCACCTGCACGTTGTTGGCGGCGTACCACTCCATGGCCTTTTACCGTAATGGCAAGATGCCAAATCCGGCCAAAACAGTACGGAACAACCGTGTTTCTTCAGGAAAGGCAGCAGACGTTTATTCAAACACTCTTTCACGTAAATTTCTTGGTTCCGGGACAGCTATGAAAATGCTGCTTTTCAAGCCACAGGTACAGATGGCTTGCCAAATCAGATATTTCTTTGCGAACTTTGACAGTTTCGTGTGCTTGAAAATATCTGCTACCTTTCCCCTTCCTTTTGCCGTATAAAACTCCTGTCCCGGAAGCTGCTTGTAGTCGGCTTTGACGTAGGTTTCGTCGTCCATTACCACGCAATCAAACTTCGTCAGCTTCGTCGTGTACAGCCTCCGGGATCGCGCTTTGGCCGTCGTATTTTGTTTATCATCGCGATTTGGAGTCACTACCTTCTTGTAAGTCGATAGTCCGGCTCGTTTTTTGGCTCGATGCACGGTTGTAGACGATACACCCAGCTTATTTGCGGCATCTCGGAGAGATAGGTTAGGGTTTCGCTTGAAACTACCGGCAACTCTCTTTGTCGTCTCAGCGGCTTCCGGTTTTCGATTTCCCCCCGATCCAGACTTCCTGGCTGTCGACAAACGTTCCCCAAACACTTTAATTACATTTGTAACGGTTGATTTGGCAACTTTTAGCGATTTTGCCAACTTTGCGTGCGAGTAGCTCGGATTTTCGCGATGCGCGACTAAAATTTTGATACGCTGCTCTTCTTGCTTGGACGGCATTTTGACAACTGAAGAGTGAATTCCAAAATCAAAATAGGAGCAACATTCTACACACACACACACCTTCAAAATGAGGGGTGCTCAGGTTTTTTAAATGCAAAATTGAAAGAAATACGTCAAGTTGATATTGACCAAATTTTGACCGTATCGCCCTTTAAGTATCCCTAGTGTAGCAAATTTCAAGTGAATTCCGTGAAAAACAGAAACTGTACATTATTATGGATGATTAAAAGTATGTTAAGATGGACTACAAATTCAAGGTATTGCATGTTGGGTTCATGATTATGGGTTCAACATGACCACCGGAATCGGTGACCCGACTTTAAAAATATTTAACAGCTTTCAACGATACAATCCGTTTGACTTTTGTTTCATGCAAATCAGTTCAATGGTTGCTGAGAAACACGCCATATTTTGTAGTCGGGCTGGGAAAAAATAGTTGGATTTTCAAACAAACGTAAAACCCTCAATAGTGTTACGGAATGTAATGTTAGTCTAGTTGCTTTATTCGACCTATTTATCAAATATGTCCTTAATTCTGCGATAATTGACAAATTACATAATCGACAAATGACATAGCGATAATCGAGAAGAACTAAGAACTTTTGCATCACTTTATAGTAATGTAATTGATCGAAATAAACGATTTACTTAACTTTATAGCCGTAATTATTTCGTTAGTTAAGCTGACCGATTGTCTTCACGATCATCAAATGCTCTAAGTCTGCCTATATTTGATTGACATATAGCGTAAAGGGTGTTCCGATCAAAATTTGGCCAAACAGCTATGTGCGTGAGTCGATCAAAGTTTTTATTAATAAGTCAAATTCTTCTTCTTCTTCAAGTTCAGTTAATACAGAATGCAGGAGAAATATTCAGCTAAGCTTTCTTTTTACCGAATGCGAATTGCCGGGCTTTCGTTTAACACTTGTCCACTTTATTCGCCGCAGAACGCCTTGAACAGTTTCTCGCTCACAACAGCTTTATGGGTCTTCTTAAGGTTCCGCTTGACGATGGCCCAATATTGTTCAATTGGGCGGAGCTCTGGCGTGTTGGGAGAGTTCTTGTCCTTGGGCATCACTTGAACGTTGTTGGCAGCATATCACTCCATGGCCTTTTTTCCGTAATGGCATGATGCCAAATCGGGCCAAAATAGAACGGATCAATTGTGTCGCTCCAGGAAAAGCTGTAGACGTTTTTGTAGGCGCTCGTTCAGATAAATTTCCTGGTTGGCGGTTCCGGTCGCTATGTAAACGTTGCTCTTCAAGACACAAGAACAATTTCGAAAACTTGGCGTGAGAGTAGTTTGGATTTTCGCCATACACTTGCAAAAAATTGATGCGTTGCTTCTCTTCCTTCGACGACATTTTGATAACTGAAGTGCTAATCTCAAAATCAAATTAGAGGCATGATGATACACACACGCATCTTCAAAATTAGGGGTGTGCAAATTTTGTTAATGCACGATGAAAGGAAATGCGTCAAGTTTAAGTCGACCAAATTTTGATCGAAGCCGTAGATCTGCAGAAAAATTTCCAAATTAAGTTTTCTAGCGGAAAAATAGATTGTCATTTTGCAAGAAAACCATAGGCCCAATTGAAGGAGTAAATTATTTGATGTGTTCCTAACTATGGCTAAATATATGAATTGGATAGTTGAATATTGGCATTGGTAGATATCCTATCTATGGGAATTTTTGAGCATGTAGCTGTATATTGTGCGAATGTAATACACTAAGGTCTTTTTTACACGGTTTGTTTTCGGCGATAACTCCAGAACGAAACAACTAATCAATCTCATTCGAATCACATTTTCCGTTTTGGGCAAAAAGTAATCATATGGCAGTTTTTCAAAAAATTCACAATTATTGGTATTTAAATGTCAAAAACTGTATTTTGACCGTTGCAAGGTAACATATGCATACAAAATCAAGGTAATTTAAAATGTTTATGGATGTAAATTGATCAACTCTATTTAGTATTTTTCACGCGGTTTCATAGAAAAAGTGGAACGTATCCTCCTGGTAAAAAAACCTTTGTGTATATTAATGAGTATCAAAGCGAAAATCATTTCAGTCATTCAAAGTTATTTTATTCTTTAAATATGATTTCTGAAATTTTCAGTTAAATGTCTTAAAAAAAATGAAGGAATCCGTACAAAAATTGTTCTTATAGCAAAATTTGGAGCATAATACGAAGTTGTATCCATGAATAGACCCAACATAAAGCCACCAACTTTACATCCATATCCCTTGAATGTTTTTGTCTAAAAAAGGAAGTTTTTCATACTTTGGTGGTGTGTAATAAAGGGTGTATTCGATAAAAATGGCACACAGAAAATCTTCTGTAACTTTTGAATCGTATGAGTAAAAAACCTAGAAATTTGAGTAGATCTTATCCATAGTGTATTATTTACATCTGCCAAGTTTCATAGTTATACATTCAGTAGTTCCAGTCAGTGTCGTCGAGAACAAGAATTGTGTCCGTGAGAAAATTTTGTGCACTCACAATCAAAATCCAGGGGCGTCCCACCGGTGGATTACTAAAAGGCTTGGAATTGCAAATACAACTGTGTCTCGTGTAATAAGAACCTTCAAGGAGCGTCTGAGTGTCCAAAGGAAGGAAGGAAGTGGTCGTAAAAGTGGTCCAATGGACAGTAAATGGCTAGGAAAGTCGTACAACAATTCAAGAACCGTCCAAACATGTCAATTGAGATGTCGCTAAAAAGTCTAAGGTGTCAGTCGGTTTTGAGAAAACCATGAAACGTGCTGGGTTAGATGTTTACAAAGTGCAAAAAGCCCCAAACCGGAATGAAAAGCAAAACATCACTGCGAAAACCCGCGCCCGGAAACTTTACACGAAGCTGCTCACCAAATCCGCTTGCATCGTGATGGATGACGAAACATACGTCAAGGCCGACTTCCGTCAACTTCCTGGCAAGAATATTTCGTTGCCAAGTCGAAGTTCGATGTTCCGGAGGATGTTCGAAAGAAGAAACCATCGAAATTTGCAAAGAAGTTTCTAATCTGGCAGGCGATTTGCGGATGTGGTGAAATAAGTGCTCCCTTCATCACTTCCGGAACAATAAACGGGGCGATTTACACGGAAGAGTGCCTTAAGAAGCGTCTCTTGCCATTCATTAAGAAGCACAAAGGATCAACTCTGTTTTGGCCTGATCTAGCATCCTGCCACTACGCTCGAAACGTATTGGAGTGGTACCGAGCCACCGGTGTCAATTTTGTGCCAAAGGATATGAACCCACCAAATTCACCGGCACTTCGTCCAATTGAAAAGTTCTGGGCAATTATGAAAACGGAACTTCGCAAACATCCCAAAACTATAAAAACAGAGCTAGAATTGAAGAAAATTTGGGTAAAAACAACAAAAACACTGGGAAAATCGGTTGCACAAAATTTGATGGATGGAGTGAAAAGGAACGTGCGGGCATTCGGGATGGGAGACGAAATTAAATAAAACAAATGTTGTAAATCAAAACTCATTAGTAGTTCTTCATTCCCTGAAAATTTCAAGAAAATCCGATAATCAGTTTAATTTTGATGAGTATATATGTGTGTGCCATTTTCATCGAATACACCCTCTAACGAACATCTTGTTAAGATTTACTAAGGAAGCGTGTAACCAGTTGAATGTTGTTTGTAGCACAATATTCTGATGAGTTACAATAAAACATGTAATTGACGTTAGCATATTAGGCTGAGTTATGGGACACATACCCTAGTAAGGATAAAAACGACAAAGAAGAAATCAAAATGTCACAAAATTTCCCACCATTTCTACCGTTCATCACCTAGCTAATCTTGCGCAGGAGCCTCACAAGAGCTCTGATTCACAGACTTTTCTGTTCCTTCGCATCGCAGCAACCCACCAGTTGCCCAAAAATACAAATTTAGTAAACAGTTTCTCCGGGTAATTGCAGGTTCATAACATCCGCGTCTTCGCGGTCACCTTCGTCACCTTAGCCGTCGTCCCTCGGTGAACGTCAGTTTCGTCCGTCTTAAGTGTGTGTGATTTCAGAACAGACGGGGATTTTCCCCATCACTGATACCGAGCCAGGCGCTCAATGGCACTTGCCCGAACGGAATAAGTAATTCTATTGCGTAGATTATTTGGCAACAACAAGAAATGATAAAGAACCTTACCCGCACAATGCACAGTGGCTCTGCCTGGGGAAGGGAGGTCACGGACTTGATCGCGTGAATGCGATCGTTTGAAAGCAATCCGCGCACGTGCTGCCGCTGCCTGCGTTGTTGAGTATTCAAATTTGGTCTCACTAAGGCAGCCAAAATGTGTGATGTGTGATAACCTCAATCGAATGGAAATGGTATCGAACGATCGATGATGATGACGGCCGCTAGGGGCTAGTAATGTACTTCCGAAAGGAGGCGCTTCCTTCAGGGTAGACACCAATGGTCGTGGTCATCACTCGCTGTGAGGTGACTGGGTGATTAGTGATTTGGCTGATGATAAACGCATTAGCCGAAGGTTAGAAGTGATGCGACTGTAATTTGTATTCAGATCCCTGTGCATT
Organism: Aedes japonicus; assembly: GCA_034211315.2. Taxonomy (NCBI): domain Eukaryota; kingdom Metazoa; phylum Arthropoda; class Insecta; order Diptera; family Culicidae; genus Aedes; species Aedes japonicus. Next base: position 12,429 of record JASCZW010012800.1, read on the forward strand.
AGTTGAATGGAATCGATTTCCGGACCTTATTCGATGCAACGAGGAAATCAGCATACACTGATCATTACGGCGATGGGTAAAGAGGGTGGCTTTGGCAGAACGTTGTTGATTTTTTTCCCCAGAGTGTTGTTTTTCTCCCACGGCGGGACGGCGGGCGCACTTTTGCTGTAGAGACACGTGAATTGCGTGATGAGGCACATTGTCGGAAGAGATTGCGTGAGCTGGAAGTGTGTTGTCGGGAAAAATATGCTAGCCATTCACACGTTTAGAAGTGAAATAGAAAACAAAAAATAATTTGCATTTGAAAGGAAGTGGAAATTTATTCACTGTTGACGGTTCACACTTATCATGTAAACACGATTGTTCAGAATTGTTAATATATTAAATAGGCAAACTTGTTATTATGGTGCATGTGGATATTAAAGATAATCAAAATGTAGCAAAACAAGACGGTTGGCATCGATAACAGATCTTTATTGAATCCTAGAGGGTTTGAGCTGTTTAGTGGAATACTTGTAACTCAGGTTTGAAGAAAACAGAATCTCCATTTAATTGTCAACTACCTTCGTTATCTTCGACAGATACGCGTATTTCGTTCAGCATCGTAGCACTTCTTCGTGCGTCTCGTACTTAGTCGAGTTATTAGTGATGAGACACTGAAGAAGTCTGCACATTGTAGACGAAATACGCGTATCTGTCGAAGATAAGCAAAGGTAGTTGGAATTAAATGGAGATTACTAATTTTTCTTCTAATTTATAGATCTTTATTGCTTCTATCATCTTCTTAGATGGTTCAAGCATGTTGCATCATTTTGGCACTTTCACCATTATCAATTGAAAGTTTTTCATGTTAGTTTCATTTATGCATACATATACCTAAAAATCACATAATCAGTGGAAAATATCCACTAGAAATTCACTTAACTTTCATGTGATAAAGAAGTAAAACATGCTTTGCAAAAATCAAGTGAATCTTATGTGTCCAGTGAAATGTAAATGATTAGTCAAGTGCAGAATTTCTTTCTATGTAATATCCATGTAAAAGTCACTTTTACACTGATAGGCAAAATAAAGTGCCCACCTTTTCGTTTTTCTCAATTTCTCTCATTTACTTGGTCTCAAATTAGTAAACACAGTGTAGTTTTTTTTTTCTTATTTTACTTTTTATATTCTTTTTAAGTTTCACTTATGGAATCACTGAAAAAGGAGTTTTACTTTAAAAAAAATCAATTTGCGTTGAAAAAAACAAACAAATAAAAGTGCCCACTTCAAAAATCGATATGTTTTCGATAAGTTTCCATTGGAAGACCCCTCGATTGTTTATGTTTTGGTATTTTGACATGTTTTGAAGCAAACGGCTCAACCTGGTGCATTTGTATACGTGATCGCATTTGATTAAATTGAAAAAAAAAATGGAGAACGCAGTGCTTTCGAAAGCAATTCCCTTGTGTATCCGAAAATTGGTCGTTCGTAATGTGCAAAACAGTGAATCGCACCGGAATGTCGCTAAGAAGTACAGTATCAGTAAGGCAGTTTGGATCAGTGGTGGATCGCCCAGGCAGAGGCAGGAAGCGGAAAACGGATGCGAGAACGGACACCAAGATCATGCGCGAAGTCAAGAAGAACCCGAAGGTAACTGTCCGCGAGATCCAGGAAACCCTTCAGTTATCAGTTTCCGGTCGAACTGTTCGTTGCCGTCTCGCAGCAAAGGGGTTGATAGCAAACTTGCCCGAAGTGCCCATTCATCAGCAAGGCAAACAAAGCCAAACGGCTTAAGTTTGCTAAGGAGCATGCTGATAAGCCCCTAGAGTTCTGGAAAACGGTTCTCTGGACGGACGAATCAAAATTCGAGCTGTTTAAACCGAATGCGGCGGGTTCGTGTTTGGTGCAGATCGGGAGAGCTTCAGGAGCGCCGCATCCAAGGCACGATGAAGCATGGAGGAGGAAATGTGATGGTCTGGGGGTGCTTTTCGGGGTGGAGTGGGAAGCATTGTGAAAATCGACGGGATAATGACGGCAGATTCTTACATCAACATCCTGCGAGAAAATCTGGAGGTTTCGCTGATTCAGACGGACCTTGAAGAGAAGTTTGTATTCCAGCAGGACAACGTCCCGAAGCATACTGCCAAGAAGACCAAGTCTTTCTTCCGGTCTTGTCGGATCAAACCGCTGGAATGGCCTCCACAAAGCCCGGACCTCAATCCCATCGAGAATTTGTGGGCGATTCTCGATGCCAGGGTTGACAAAACTGGTGTTACCAATAAAAATAACTATTTTGAAGCCCTGGAGCACGCCTGGGAAGAGCTAGATCCACAGCACCTAAAGAACCTTGTCGAGAGCATGTCGAAGCGCCTGCAGGAGGTCCTGAAGGCCAAAGGAGGACGCATCAATTATCGAAATGCTTTTATTTTACTTTAATTTATGTTTTCTGTAGCCCAAATGAAGTGGGCACTTTATTTAGTCACTTTTTTTTTCCAACACAAATTGATTTTTTTTCTTTAAGTAAAACTCCTTTTTTCAGTATTCTATAGTGAAACTGAAAAGGATATAAAAAATAAGATAACTAAAAAAGTGTGTTTACTCTATTTTGAACCAAGTAAATGAGAGAAATTGAAAAAACAATGAGGTGGGCACTTTATTTTGCCTATCAGTGTATTTTAGTATTGGAAAATATCTAGATGTGTTTCCAGTAGTAGCTAAGTGAAATATTTTTTTTTTCAGTGTAGAGTTTTGATTCGGTTCATAGTCTCTTAAGCACAGCTAGCACTTCGCTCCATGTTATCGAACAGATCTAAAAAATAAATTATCTGATACATAGTTTTAAAAAACATGTAATTTTCTGCGTTATCTATTGCACATATATAAAATATTAGATTTGGCATAAATTCATAGGATATTTCACGTCAATAGAGGTCAGATGTCACCTAAATCAGGTCTGTGGTATAAATGATTGTAACGAATTTCGTTGTTTACGCTTGGTTTGCAATTGCAAAAATTTTACACGTCTATTAAAATTAATTATTGTTTTTTTTTTGTGTACAGATGGATTTCAAATCTATTTAACGTTCTAAACCTTAGTTGAGATTGAGTTCAGAGTAAAAAACGAAGTGTGAGTTATGTCAGTGACATACCTGCAAATTTGACGTAGGACTGCCTGTTGATGTGAACAAATTGATGTCTACTTTATTTTAATTTCTACTTTATTTTATTCAGTCTCAAGAACCGTGAAGCCCTATGCTGTTTGTGTGAGGCTTAACAATTTGTTCTCCACGAAAATTTATAGAAATTGCAGTTTGGGTCGGATTAACTGTTAATAATATTTTGTTTGTTGAATGTCCAACGTGCTTGTAAGTGTTAAATGGATCCTGTGTTTACATTGACATTGAAAATAGAGCTACAACGAACAACTTAACCTAACACCCAGTGGACCAGCATGGACATTTTCGTTTTGCGAAAAGTTCCAATTGGCGGTAGCGGAAATCGAACCCAAACTTCATGGCAATCGCTTGAACGACGGGTGACGTTGCTAACCACTTGACCAAGAAGATGACGATTGGGCGATTGATTTTGCCATTTTCTCCGGGATGCGGTTTTTTAAGCAACGCCATGTTGAACCGGTGCGTTATAAAGAAAATTTCGATAAGTGCAAGAGAAATGTCAATCAAATATACCCTTCTTTAGTTTGCAAATTCATTTGGTCGTACTGAAAAAGACGGAGTTTAGTTGTTAACGGAGGGAACGTGGTTTGCGATTGAAATTTTCTTCTTCATTTTCGACCAATAGCTTTGTGCGTTCAGAAATGTTTACTTTTACAGTACTTTTTAATTAGTTTAAACAAACGTAATGAATTAAGTTAGCAGCAGGGATTCAGCTTTGATGTTCTACTTTTCGAATGAAATACCTTTCGTAAAATGTATGTGGGCCAGAGAGGAGATAATATCGTTCAAAATCTCCAAACCTGCGTAACGCTCTCGATTTCAGACATTTTAGAACGGTGCCCATATACAGGAATAGAAAAGAGAGACGTAAGTTCTACGTCAAAATTGTTGAAATTTGGTTGAAAATGCAACAGCCTTTCTTATTGGCAAATTTGACTCACCAATTTATGTTGGCCGATAATACATTGAAACGCCTGGTAGCAACACATTGGCCTTACAATGTAAAGAAAAATGAGATTCGGCGGAAGTGAATCTTATGTTGACGTAGGACTATGTCTGTGTTTTCAGAACTGGAGTACACGTTGAGAGTGCGAAAATTTGCACCGTCACAAGACTTTGAACATTAATACTCAGTCAATTCCCGATAGACTTTCATTTCTTTGCGTAGTAAATGTCCCCTACGCGACAGTTCTATCCCGATTCCGTCGATTGTTTTGAGAATGTTTAACATCAATAGTTCTAAATATCGGAATGATATTGAAAACTATTGATGTTAAACATTCTCAAAACAAGAACAAATAACACTGAAAATTTATTTTGGTTAGTTAGCTTTAACTCGTTTCGTAAACATGTATTTTGTACGTTGAACAAATGTCTCGTCAATTGTATGAAACATTCATATTGCTTTGTCATCTAGCAAAATCCTATCATTACACCTTTTTTTATCAATTCACAAAAGGAATTTCGTGAAGACCAGCCAATCACTGCTTTTCTTTAATCGTATTCATGCATGATGGTGCTCCTGCTGGGATGGGCGGGACTCAATAATTTATCCCAAAATAGAAATCAAAGCACGGATCTAACATTGTGAGACTCTCTTTGATTACTTTCTCTTTCATTTATATTCCAATCGCCTTCTAATTTTTCATTCTACTTTTTGAAGAGTATGTTAGCCAGCACAGTTGTGTTTCGATCTGTACTAAAGCGATCCTTCGAAAGTTTTATAATGGCGCTGTAATAAATGAAAGAGAGCGAGACCGGAGAGAATCTCTCAATGTTCGATTCGCCCTACTGAAAAAAACACCCGAGAATTATTCGCAGCTCTTTGTATTGTTTTCGTACAATGAATTTCAGCGGAGGAAGTTTTTTCTCCTTATTATCGAGATTTTCAGCCCTGAGCTGGTTCATCGCCCCTGAGCGCAGGAAGCTTCTTAAAAAGTACGAATCGACGGAGTTTTCATAAGGGCCAATGGCGCAAACATAAACAATGGCTTCTTCTGCAAATTTCTCGCTAACTGCTAACTTAATCAAAGTGAATTACCACGATGATTGTACAGAAGAGGAGTTTCCGTTAGCAATAGAAGTTTGCGAGAGAGGCCATTGCACAGTTTGAAGTTTTAGAGCATTTTGGAGTCTTGTATAAAGTTGTTTCTAATAGCAAAGCGCTTCTTTTGGTGTTAATGAAAACTAGGGTGGTCCTTATATTCAGAGAAAATGAAAATCTAAATTTTTTATTTGCAGAAATAAAGGGATAAATTTTTTAAAAATTGTTGAATAAATAATTTCAAGCAACTTCGACTGTATGATTTTTTCTGTACCTTTTGATATGATCGAATTAGATCATTTCTTGCTACGTACACAGATAAAAAGAAACATTGAATTTTCTACGTTATCTAATGCACATAAAGGGAATGCTAGATTTGGCAGAAAATAATGGGATATTTTATGTAAATTTATGCCAGATAACGCCTGAATCTGGCCTGTTGTATGAAAGCTTGCAAACATTTTTGTATGGCGCAGCAAAGACTGCAACCGATTTCGTTGCTTACGCCTACATTAGTTTGGAATTTTATGCGTTTGTTAATATTAATTATTTTTTTCTGTGTAGCACAGGGTGTCCCTATAACAATAAGTTATTTTGGTGTAACTTTTTAAATTCAAATGTTTCAGCAAAGTTGCCTTCCCATCGATTTTTGTACAATAAAAGTTACAACTTTTGGTGTACTAAAATTGTCTCTATTGTATGTCAAAGAAAAGCTATTATGGTTTTTGTAACCAGGGCCTTTGTCAAATACTTGTTTTTTTAGGTGCAAACCAAAAAAATATTTCTTAACAGTATTTGAAAAGAAATTTTATTATTGCATATCATGTTTGAAAACTGGAGATAGGTTATTTTTTTATATTTAGTAAAACGCATTTCAAAAGGGTGTAATTTTAAAAGAAAATCGTTAACTACTCGCTAACGGTAGAAGACATCGGCAAGATTTACACGTCAAAACTTTCATCTTTTTGAGTTATAAAAATCAATTGAAGTCAACATTGTTGGAAAATTTGAAAGAAAAAAGTTAGAGCCAAAAACTTGTTTTTTCCTGTATAAATCCTGTTTCTTAAGTCATGTCTTATGAAATTCTTAAGTTATTTTGCCTCAGTGTAGACTATCCGGTTTGGGTGTGTATGTGTGTATATTCAACGACTGTGCATCGTGTTGCTGCCAGAAATCTCAGTTTGATTTTCGAACATGTCGCATCGTTCATAACGCAGCGATGGCTTCCAAATACCAGATGGACAGATTGTTTCAATCGATCAAAGTTGCCTCTTTTCTAATACAGGCTCTTAAAACATAGTAAGATTTATTACACATTGCTATGTTGTTCTACCTTTGCGTACAACCCCATTGGACCGTCCCTTTCAAAACAAAGGGGGAAACAAACATGCATGAATTTCACGTTTCTAGATATCATACTATAGCTTCTACTGTAGTGTCGCACCAAATGTCAAACTAAATTGAAAACGTTGAGACTAATTATAAGAAATCACATGGTTTAACAATCGAAATGGACAATGCTCATGAACCGACACGCTTTTGGTGGTTTTTGAACGGAAGGTGCTGCGTACTATACCCAAGATAAAAAAGCAAGATTGTTGTGCAATTTCGCATGATTTGGTTTAATTTCTCGTAATGGATCGTAACTTGGAGAAAAAATGCAACATTGGTCGTGGGCAAAAAAGCAACACATCAATTCGATTAGAAAAATTCAATGTGTGCGTGAGGTTGTGCAGTTGATTAGTAGTAGTAAATTCAATGATTCACAAAAAAAAAGATCACGATCCACTACTGAGATTCGAACCCCAAAAAGTTGAGGTGAACGGAATAAAAGCCTACAGTTGCTTCGGTTGTGGAGGCACTCAACGTTACAACAATGAAGCAAATTTCGGTCACACACACACTTACATGGCTTCGTTTATTTCATGAAACGCATGGTGACTTAATGAGAGGGAGATGGGAGTGTGTGACGAGTGAAAATAAAAATAGAACACTTGACAGCGAAATAGCAACAGTGGCAAATGGCGTAACGGCGTTCTGTGTCATTGTCTCACACATATTGAGAAGTTGTTGACGGTAGAACAAAAACTCAACGGTTGCTGCGACTGTCGAGGCACTAGGCACACAACGATAACCGCTTGCACACACTTGCATGGCTTTGTTTATACCATAAAAAGCTATGTGGATCATGATGGGCAAAATTGCCTATTCAAAATCATGTGGATTTCTCAAGATATGATTGCAAAAACTGCAATTGCATTTTGTGCTACAATTTCAACTTTTGGGTGTACATCAGTACGGCAGATGAGGTTAATGAAGCCGCTCTCACGCAAGGCAAGTTAGAGGTGCCATCCAACAGCTCATGAACACTCGGAAGGTAGCTGGTAAGGATGATTTTGGAGCTGAACTCATCAATATGGGATCCGAAAATTTGTCCATTCGTCTGCACCAACTGATAGTTTTGGTCATATGTCTTGTCTTCAAGAAAGGCTATAAGTTGAAGTGTGAAAACTTCCGAGCAATAACCATTCTTACTGCCGCCTACAAAGTGCTATCCGCGATCATCTTCCGTCTATATTACCTATAACGAATGAGTTCGTGAGAATTATCTGGCTGGTCTCGTAATCGGCTGCTAGAGAAAGGACCAGACCTTACAACAAATGCTCCACAAATCCTGTGAAATCCAGGTCCTAAGACACACCTGTTGATTGATTTTAAGGCGGCATACGACAGTACCCAAGTAACAACTTTAGTTTTATTCCAGCCTACAAAACGACATTCAAAACTGTTTTGTCCACCAATTTTATAGACGGTTGTGAAAACAAATTAATATAACCTTTCTAGGACCATAAGGACATTGAAAATGTTGTAGTGAAAGATGTTATGACCACTTGAGAACCTTCATAAAACCTATTGGCTGCCATCAAAACCAGCATAGAGGAAAATGGCTACAGCTGTCAAACTTCACGGTGATATCGTGGTTGGTTTTTGTCGTTCTGCTTTGTTCGATTCACTGCTCTTATGATTCATTTAACAGTAAATATTATCTAAGAAAAAAGTTTTAGTGATGTGAAAATATCCATAAATAAGTAGCTTTAAATTTTTTATCATGTTCCAAATCATATGCGCATCTAGTTTTTCGGTAAAAAATGGTCTCCGATTTTCATTTGCATTACATTTAATATTTGGAGTTTTTATTTTTTCACATTTCAATGATTTTTTATATTTCGATATGGCGATTGATAGAAATCACTGTTTCCAATTTATCTTCGAAATGGCTACTATAAAACCATTTGGTCATTTAGTGACTTTCCTCATACCAATATGCCGTTTGTTGCATTTACTGGAGGCAAAATGGTTTCAAAATGCTTTTTCGACTGACCATAATAAGATACTATGAATGAGTCCTAAACCGGCATTTAAAAACAGCATTTTACGAGTTCATAATGTCGATATGAGTAAAAGGAATTTTAGAAGACAAGGCTTCAAGATCATTGCAAAGAAGTTGTGTAGGTTCTCATAAACCTGACTAAAATATAAAACCTATTGGCACCTCTTGGTACCATAATAAACCCAAATTGATTTCCAGTGGCGTTCATAAAACTTTAATAAACCTCATAAAGCTGGAAGGTTTTGGCAATGTTACTTGGGTATCGACCGCATAGAGTCATGGACGAGAACGACTTCCCCGGAAAGCTCACAAAAATGATTGCAGCAACACTGGACGGTATGCAAAGCTTCGTGAAGATTTCAGGCGAACAATCCGTCCGTTGACCAATCCCGTGGAGAAATTATAGCCAGCTGGTTGGCGCAACCACGAGAATGGCGCGAATTATGTGTGATCCAGTTGGCAGACATCTTCAAGTATGACGCAAGGTTGAGTAGAATGAACGGTATGAGCCAACTGGGTTCAGATCATCGCTAATGTTTTCCGAAAATGCGTTGAATAGCAACATTAGCATGATCAGATCAGATAATGCATTGTCGCACAATATAAGGTATGAATGGGCCATACGAAAGTTCCAAAGAAGACCAATTAAACAAGGAAGGGGTGAAAAAATGTACAAGTCCCGGACCCGATTGCCCATGTCCGTGGCAGAGCACGACACCGCAGTGCACGCCTGGCTGCTCTGCCACTCTGATAGGGGTAGAGAAAATTACCCGGTAGCCTCTGCCGTGGCGGACCCCACGAACGTACACTACGCTCAGGTTCGAACCCCTTGGTAGCCAGCCATGAGCGTCGACCGTGGTGAACGTCAGCGAGGTTTTCCATATTTCACTTAGTCCGGCAGACCGACGGGGCAACTTTTGGCCAAAAAAGTGCTTATAGAAGGTGAAATCCAAATTCGATTGAAAATGCCTGCACGTCGAATACGATACTGGCCTACGCGCCTACGCACAAATCCGCCCTTTAGAACGACCAAATCGATATTCCCAGGTAAAGATGTTTGATTGGAATTTACCTTACATACCATTCTAAATTCTTGTCAATTTGGCGCTAAAATAGTTTCAGCTTTCCCTTTTTCGCATACCTTAAATCTTGTTGCCAGGTCTTCTGGCAGATAATTGCTTGTTCCAAGCGAACAATATCACCTTCTTTTCTACAAAGAGTAGGAAGTAAGATTAAAATGTTAAATTCTTAAAACCCTTAGCACTTTTATGCAAACTAGGGCCAATAACACAAGAAATAACATTTGATGTTACTTTCCGTGAGGATGCTGAGAGTTTTGAGAAATTTACGTTTGAATCATATTTCCCCTCTTTGTTTACAAAATCAGATCCGTCTGTTTGAAAAAGTACTCGAGAATTGTTTACTGCCCATCGTAGCAGCCCTGTTGTGTACAGAAAAAATGGCATGGTTATCGGTTGATTTGCAGTAGCCATGGATAAAACAGTCAAATAACTACGCTCGGTGCTTTATTCGAACGGCCAGATCCACCGCGGAGCAAAGAAATTGGCCATCGTCGGGCACTTCCAACATCCTCTCCCTCTGAGAAAGGTGAAAGCGTTGAACGAAAGTTCGATAATGCCGTGCAGTAGAAGCAAAAGGGGATGGTCGAGGGCGAAATGGTCTAATTGTTCTGAGCCTTGGGCCAAGATGTTGCTGGAGCTGGCCAAATTGTGAAGAAGTACCTGATGGACATTGTTATGCGGCAGCGCCCTTCAAGGCCGGCCGTGTCTGTGCAGCAGGCAATCACCCAGAAAGAGCGACTCAGTGCTTGTGAAAAACTTGGTCTTGGTGATTATGGCTGATTAGACCTACTTGACGCTGGATGGCAACGACTGGCAGGGAACCAGGTAATTTACGTCCTCCAGGAGGAATCGTTGACGTGAAATATATCTCCCACACCAAGTTCCCGAAGAAGGTTCTTCTGAGGCTGACGATCAGCCGCTGTTAATTCCTTTGAGGCTTGTGTTGAATCAGAAAATATACAATACGTCCAGAAGAACAGTAAAGGGCGAACACGAAATTATTGCGACACATTCAACAGGGCATAATTTTTTTACCATTGGGTAAAAATCAACCAAATTTTGAACACTTTGATGTGTATTGTTTGCATGCTGTCATAATCGAATGGTCAAAAAAATGGAGGTGAACCAAGGCGAGTCGAGAGAACAAATTCTTTTCAAACACCTGGAATTTCCTGACCTGTCGCACCGGCAGTTGGGAAAAATGTTGAACATTCACCATTCAACCGTCTCCAGAGTGTTGAAGCGGTTCCAGGAGCGGTTGACGTTGGACCACGGCAAAGGAGCTGGAAGAAAACCGGGACCGGAGAACAAAAAGACGGAGGGAAAGGTGAAGCGGATGATTAAAGCAAATCCCAACGTCTCAAGCCGTGATTTGGCTAAAAAGATCGGCATGTCGCAGAGCTACGTCCAGAATGCTTCGCCGATCGTCGATAAGTGTGGACGCGTTTTTAATTTGCTGCCGGTTCCGTGCGCGTATTCGATTATATTTATTTTAATTGACTCAATTGATTTTTGTTGACTCAGTAGTTTTACCTTTGCATACGCTATGAACTGCGAAATATATACTTTTGACAATTCCATCGATTAGGTTATGTAGACATGTGCCGGTTTCCCACGTAAATTTCACGCTGCCTGTATTGGAGTAACCGTTCAACGTGGCTCGCTACGTAGGAGAGACAAAAACCTTGTGGATGTGAACTCCTATGTACTACCATGCTGCGACTCGTGCCAGGAGCTATTACAGGCTAAGCTTGAATTCAATGGGCTGGTTGAGCAAGAAATACGCCTTGAAACCAGCTTCATGACAACACAGAGGTGATGCACCGGCTCGCATCCCATCACATGCCTGACGCCGTTCATGAAGCATTTGAAAGCCTGGTAAAAGGATTTGAAACTCTGCTCACTAGTATAAAAAATGAGCTTTCCGCGATCAACAAAAGTAGTAGTTTAGCTGGTAGCGTTGTTGCGATAAAAATCACGTCACATCTCTATTTGATACAGCGATGTCAGCAACAAAAGATAATATGTATTCAACAATGAAAGTGGTGACGTCAGATTTGTCAACTGACCTACGCAACATCAACAATTAAATTAGCCTGCTCAATCTACAATCCATTGAATTAGCAACTAATTGTACAATGTGCACAAATTTGATGTTGGGTATTGATATTCTTGACGAACTTAAGTCTCTATCGGCAAACATTTGTGCAACTCATAATATAGAATCACCGATATCGACACCTGACCCATGCTCCAGTTTAGCAGCAGAATTAAATTACAAAAAGATTCCGTCGACTCAGGGTGGCGTTTTCTGGGCACAAGAAAAGTTTGGATGGCAGACTGGTCGCAATACGATGCTCGTAAATTACATAGCACGAATCAGCAAAAAAAATGGCCGATAAAGCTCGGAAGCGGAAGAAGCAGAACAAAAACCAAAATATTCAAAATAACAATGCCACTCATCATGTACAAAAATCATCGTAGAAGCACTAGCCATACCAACCCTAATAATAATAATAATAATATATAACAACAACAACATCAACAATTACAACCATTTACCATCAGACCGTGTGCTTCTTGCTGCTGCGAAGCACCAATTCTCCAGGCCACCACTCAGCCACCGACCAATTTACTTCCAGAGTGGTGGGATACAAAATCCGTACCCGGCAAGTGATGCATCACCACTCTATTCCACACCTACCGTTCCAACGAGCTCGTTCAACTTCATGACTCCTGGGACTTCTTCTATCGCATTATGCAGTTCATCAGCTGTTCCAGTAACTTCCGTTCCAGGGCACTCACCGGTGCCAACAACTTCAACTGCACCTTGTCAGATGTGTACATGCAGGCATTCGTGTTTTACCAAAAATTGACGGACCCTTTGGAGGACAACAATCTAGCAGAAAATGGGAAATATAATACTATCCCAAACTTGACGTCTGTTCGCAATCAAACCGACTCGTCTCAACACGACTTACCTGAAGTCAATAATAGTAAGAGTATCATAGATAGTAAGGAAATAATCATTTATTGCCAAAATTTCAACAGAATGAAGAGCGCGGCAAAGGTTAATGAAATCTATAAGCAGGTTGCCGCAAGTAGTTTTCCCATCATTTTAGGCACTGAAACTAGTTGGGACGCTAGTATAAATAATGAAGAAGTTTTCGGTGATCACTTTAACGTTTTTAGAGATGATCGTGATAAATCATTATCCAACAAAAAATCTGGTGGAGGAGTACTAATTGCAGTTAGTATCGATTATGAATGTGAACAAATTGCATCCAGTAAGTTCAAAGAGTTTGATCATGTTTGGGTCAAATCCGTCATTGGAAATCAAACTCATATTTTTGCAGTAGTGTATTTTCCTCCAGAAAGTGCAAAAAAAGAATCATATGAATTGTTCTTTGAAACTGCTGATAATATTATTTCAAAATTTGCACCTGAATCAAATGTTCATATATATGGTGACTTTAATCAACTGACTGCTAACTTTATTGTTGATGACGACAATGAAAATTTTTGATACCAATTGTGGGTGACAATGAAACGCTTCATTCTCTGTTTGACAAATGTTCGGAGATTGGACTTTACCAAGTTAATCATGTAAGAAATCGTAACAACTGTTATTTAGATTTATTATTTACAAATATGACCGATGATTTCTGTGTGACGGAGTCACCTGCTCTTTGTGGAAGAATGAGGTATTCCACACAGCAATTGAATACTCCATATTTATACATGACAACACCACAAAGTTGGATGGTGATTTGTCCAAACCATATTTTGATTTTAGACAAGCGGACTACGGAGTTATAAAAAATAAGTTAAACTCTATCGATTGGCAAACTGTAATTCGCAATTTAAACCTAGAGCAAGCTGTGGATACGTTCTACCAAATCATTTACAGTATATTAGAGACAACAGTACCCAAGAAGCAACATAAACAATCACATAGGTCTAAAGCTCCAGTATGGTACAATAGAACAATTACGAATCTTAAAAATAGAAAGCAAAAAGCTCATAAAGCTTACAAAAAAGACAAAAATGATGTTAACCTCTCAATTTATTTGACAATATGTGAGCAGTTAAATTTTGAAATAAAAAATGCATATGAAGAGTATAACATTCAAGTAGAAAATAACATTAAGTCAGATCCAAAATCTTTTTCAGCTTCGCTAAAGATAAGCAAAAATCGAAGTATTTTCCAGCCAAAATGCAACTTAACGATAAAATCGGAAAAACTACTAATGAGATCAGTCATTTATTTGCAGATTTTTTTCAAGATGTTTACACATCTCATGACGAAAATAACAGGGATTATCAATACTTTACATACCTTCCTGAGCCACTGAGTGACATTTCAGTTGATAATATATCCCTCAACGAAATCTTTCTTTCTCTAAATACTTTGGATGCATCAAAGGGTGCAGGACCAGATGGTTTGCCGCCAGTATTCTTAAAGTCAGTATCAACGGAACTAGCGAAACCTTTGTTTTGGCTGTTTAACCTTTCTCTAGAATCCAGTATTCTTCCATCAATTTGGAAAGAATCGTTTTTAATTCCGATATTCAAAAGTGGCAAAAAAGCAGACATAAAAAATTATCGAGGGATTGCTATATTATCATGCATTCCTAAATTGTTCGAGTCTATAATCAATCAAAATATTTTCTCTCAAGTTAAAAATTTAATCTCTAGTAAACAACATGGGTTTGTTAAAGGACGTTCAACGACTACAAACTTATTAAACTTTGTTACATTTTCTATTAATGCAATGGATAGAGGAAATTATGTTGAGGCATTATATACTGACTTTAGTAAAGCATTTGATAGAGTCGACATTCCTTTATTGCTTTTTAAATTATCTAAGCTAGATTTAATTGCGGACTATTAAAGTGGGTTCAGTCATACTTGACTGGTAGAACACAAAGAGTAAGACTTGAGGGAAACTTGTCATCAGTAGTGAATGTGACATCTGGTGTACCACAGGGTTCCCATCTTGGTCCATTACTGTTCATTTTGTTCGTTAACGATGTAGACCACGTTTTAAGTCGACTGAACGTTTCAATATATGCAGACGATATGAAACTTTATCTAGAAATATGTAAATCATCTGATCTTGTAGTATTTCAGAATGAAATTAATAATTTTCACAACTGGTGTTCAAAAAATTTGCTTGAGCTTAATGTGAAAAAATGCAATTCTATATCATTTACAAGAAAACACGTTATAAGACAAGAAGCAATAACTATAGGCCAGAACACAGTTCAAAGATGCAGTGAAGTTAGAGACTTAGGT